>CM038637.1:34892493-35044993 GCA_021554675.1 Leuciscus idus | reverse complement strand
TATCAAAACTTTCCTCAAATCCGTGGGAGACCGTCTTCTGGCAGCGAGAGAAAACGAGCGGAAACACAACCTGACCCTGACTAACTGTGTGAAAGCTCCGTGTTACATTTAACCCCGCGTTACATTTAACCCCGCGTTACATTTAACCCCGCGTTACATTTAACCCCGTGTTACATTTAACCCCGCGTTACATTTAACCCCGCGTTACATTTAACACCGCGTTACATTTAACCCTGCGTTACATTTAACCCCGCGTTACATTTAACCCCGCGTTAGGTTGTGCAAAATATTGTTTGCAGAGTAGAATTTTCTTTGCTTTAAATGGCCAGTCATTCGTACAGTGTGATTATATCATTTATTTGTGGTTCATATTAAAATGCAGAGATATGGTCAACATTTCTCAGTGTGTCATCCATTATTCAGCTCGGTCTCAGCCTGGCGGCTTGTATGTTTTTGTTTTGCGATGGCTTGTACCCCGTGTTGACTTCTTAATGTCACATCTCTCTCTGTGCCTTTACTTATTCATAGCGAACGCAACAGCCCGAGGATCTTTATTAATGGCAGATCTGAAATGGATGCCTGCAATTTCACTGTGCTTCTGTTTTCAAAAGCTAATCTTTTTCTAAAGAAAAAAAAAATATATATATATATATATATATTTATAGGTCGATATCTGTGACTGAAACCCCACTGGCATTCTGTGTTTGCGTAGGGATATATTTTCTTGGTTGACATCTTGACAAATCGTGTCACTTTGCCTTAAAGCAAAAACACAGTGCAAGGCTTTTCAAAGGCACTGATGCAGCATGTCACACATTTTTATTTATTTATTTATTAAAGATGAGATCTCATTCAATAGTTCACAATTCAATGCCTTTTGGAATGTGTTTATATCTGTGCGTTTGATTGTTTCTTGCAGGGTATCGTGTCGGACCCTCACATGGCTCTGGCTCTGCCGTCTGATAAGAAGAAGAAGAAGAAGAGCTCTCTGGCTGGCCTGTGCGAGGAAGAGGAGGATGAGGAGGAGCAGATGTCCATCAGGATAGGTAGAGCAGGAGTTCACTCAGGCAAGCTCTTCTTCACGATCCCACTCTCTTCTCTCACGTGTAAGATGTGTGTCAGCTGTGTGATGGCTCTCTCCGGGCTCCTGTCGGCTTTCCTCACGCTTCTGAATCACATTCCTGGATCTTTGTAATGGGCAAGCTCACTTTTTTAGGGTTTTCTCTGGGCTCTTCTGAGACTTTATTGTTTCTCTTATGTCTCTTTAAATGTAGTGTGTGCTAGGAAGTGCTGGTGGTGGGTCTCCTTTCAAAAATTGCTTTTTGCCATTAATAGAGCACAGAAGGAACACACAATTATCGCAAGTGGTGCTTAATGCATTATTTATGGAAATATTACCATGCAACTTTTGAGGTTTACCACCATGAGAAGAGCACAGGCGGATCAGACACATGCGGTGCTTTAGGTGATATTTATGGTAACAATAAAGACAGAAAATATTAAAATGCATGGAATAAAATGAATGGAATTATATATACACTCGTCAAAAGTTTTAGATCGGTAAGATTTTTAATGTTTTTAAAAGAAGTCTCTTCTGCTCACCAAGGCTGCATTTATTTGATAAAAAAAATATATACATATATATATATTGTGAAATATTATGACAATTTAAAATGACTGTTTTCTATTTTAATATATTTTAAAATGTAATTTATTCCTGTGATAAAGCTGAATTTTCAGCATCATTACTCCAGCCTTCAGTGTCACATGATCCTTCAGAAATCATTCTAATATGATGATTTTATGCTCAAAAAACATGAATTATTATTTTCAATGTTGAAGACAGTTGTGTACAATTTTTTTTTCAAAATTCTTTGATGAATAGAAAGTTCAAAAGAACAGCATTTATTTAAAATAGAATATTTTCTAAGATTTTAAATGTCTTTACTGTAACTTTTGATCAGTTTAACTCATACTTGATGAATAAAAGTATTGATTTATTTTATTTATTTCCCCCAAAAATTAAATTAAAATTCTTACTGACCCCAAACTTTTGAATATATATATATGAATGGAATAAAACGTGCCCAAAAATCTGTTTTTTTTTCAGGGCTGATTTTATTATTTAAATCATTACAATAATTCAGAAGAATTCACTAAAGGGATTCATATTTGGCATATCTGGTGGCATTATTGCATAATACCGGACTTATATCAGCTGTTCTGAATATTCCATCATGCAGAAACTGGAATGACTATTCTTCTTCACCCATTAAGCATGATTGCTTTTATGTGGTTCAAATGACTCATAAAACATGGGTTTATTAACTCGCTGTGTTAGAGAGAACGTTGTTAAAAGCTGTACAGCTGTAACTCCTGAGGCAGAATCCACAGTCTAATTTTTAGAGCTAAATGAGTGTGAAAATATGACATGCTGAACGAGTGGAACGCGTGTCTTCTGACTGACAGCTCCAGGCGCTCGAAGACATTATCAGCATCTCCACGCTCACAGAGAACCGCACGATGAAGACATCATTTAGATATATGTAATATAAAGCTTATTCAAGGAAATGGGTAAATTGACTGTCAGTTTGGTGTAATTATCACGTTTTTGCTATAGTTAATGGTATACTTATAATTTCATGATTGTATTCAGCTACTGCAATACACCATTTTCACACAGGATTAAAATTACTCATACTGGTCTTTTGTGAATATCATGATTATCAGTAATTATTACCCACAGTAAAAAAATAAATAAAATAAAAAATCCTGTGTGAATGCATTAATTTTTTTATTTATGTTTTATTTTTATTTATTTTTATCTATTATTAAAGCAATACCAGAATAAATGACTTATTTTTTTTATTATATAAATAAAAAAATAAATAAAAGTACATGATGTACAGTATTTAAGTAACGATGATCAAACATCAAAACAATACTAAAATAAATTGTTTTATTTGAATAATGTATATCATTAAATTAATTATGGTTACTTCAGTAAGTGAACAAGTAAATCTTTTTTTTTTTAAATGTATTATTTATTTATTTATTATCATAAATTCTAGCGGTACTAGAAAAAATATATAATTTTTCAATAAATAAATAAAAGTGAAATTTATTTATTTATGAGTTCAAGTAACTGTATAAACAAACATCGAAACAATAAACAAATAATAAATAGTTTTATTTTAATAACTTATTTCATTAAATAAATGATGGCTACTTAAATAAGTGAACAAGTTAATAAAATGAATGTATTATCCATTTATGTATGTATATACAATTTTTTGATTATTTTATTTATAATTTATTTAATTTATAGGTAAATAAATGATATTTAAGTATTTATTTATTCATGATATAATGTTTAATCTTATTTTTTTTCCAATAATAACATTAATTCCAAATTAGCTTCAACTGAGTGTCAGCTTATTTTGCAAAATGCTTTTATTAATTTTGTCGGTTTTACTTTGATGATTATTATATTTATTTCTAAAATATTTTTTTCAAACAATATTTATATGCATCCCAAATTTTGGTACATAAATTGCAAACTCAAATAAAACGAATATAAAAGCAATCTGCTGATTTAATATTTAGTTTGATCAGTGCTAAACGTGAGGCTTTGGAGAGTTCACAGAGCTCCGCTATAAAGTGAGCGAGGGAGGATCTCAGGTGTGTGTGTGTGTGTGTCGGGACTGGAGTCGGTTATCCAGCATGAAATGAAGACTGATAGGAGGTTATTATATCTGACCAGCGCCTGCAGCCATGACGTCTCCCAGCACATTACAGGCTGAGAGCGGCTTCTTCATCATCTGTTGCTGAAGACTGCCTTAATTCACCCGCAGCTCTGCACATATTCTGTGTTTGCACACGATCAGATAAAGGGTTTAAAAGGATATGGTGTTTCTGACTCTCTATCATGTGCCGCTATTCTCAACTCTGTTTCTCCTGATGATTGATCTCCAAACACGAACAAATCAGTTTCCATGAAGCCTGTATATATATGCAATTTATTATGAAGGTATTCGTAATGTCTCATAGCACATCATAACATGTTAAATATATTTGTTAATAAATGTAAATGTGTTATTAACCAGTTAATTTGACTCCTCTAACATTAGTATAAGGTGTCAAATAGATTAGTATTAGTATACCTCACTGATCGCATCGGTCAAAACAGGACGAAAACAAAAAGCATAGCATCTTTTTTTCAATGCATTCGTGGCATTGAAATTAATGTACTATGTTTTGTTTCAATTATATATTTTTTGTATTTATAGGGGATTTCATAGTACTATATTACACTCACCTCTAAATTATGCACCATTAATTTCTACTGTATATAAATAAAGTACAAATTACATTAGAAAAACATACATTTGAGTTAAAAATTGAGATAAGTGATTTAAACTCCAACGCAAGGAAAGTGTATTGGTGCAATCTGGTGAGAGACATAAAGAAAATCATTGTAATATCATGGTGTGTGTTCCCTAAACGATTATACAAGTATTTTCAGACATAATTACTTACTTTTATTAGGCTTTTCATGTGGATATATATTTAGACTTCTCAATGACTACTTTATCATTGCTGATTTGTTGATTGTACATACAAAAATGGCTCTATATTTTTTTTATATTTTTCATATTTGGACCAAGTAGATCATAAGTGTGAATGTTTTTTAAGACCATTTAGCTTTTTGTCCATGGTTTTCTTTTTTTGAGTTTATAGCAAGTGCCACAAAACGTTTACCATTTCAATGAAGTAAAATAGTAAAAAAAAATCAATTAAATTCGCAAATCGATCTAAATTGACTGAAGACCAGAGGGTTAAAGGAACACGCTGACCTTTTGGGGCTTTATCTTATTCCCCGTATCCCCCAGAGTTAGATAAGTCCATACACACCCTTCTCATCTCCGTGCGTGCCGTAACTCTGTCTGACGCACCCACCGCTAGCCTAGCTTAGCACAAAGACTGGAGGTAAATGGCTCCAGCTAGCATACTGGTCCCAATAAGTGACAAAATAACGCCAACATTTTCCTATTTACATGTTGTGATTTGTATAGTCACAGCGTGTACGAATAACAAGGTCACATGAGACACAGCCGTCTTCTAACCGTATACATACTGGGAACTACATTCTCAGAAGGCGAAGCACTGCTACTTCTGCGGAGTGATTTACTCACATCATGTAAATAGGAAAATGTTGGCGTTATTTTGTCACTTATTGGGACCAGTATGCTAGCTGGAGCCATTTACCTCCAGTCTTTGTGCTAAGCTAGGCTAGCGGTGGGTGCGTCAGACAGAGTTACGGCACGCACGGAGATGAGAAGGGTGTGTATGGACTTATCTAACTCTGGATACGGTGAATAAGATAAAAAGTCAAATACCCAAAAAGTCAGCGTGTTCCTTTAAAGATAATACATACTATAATATAGGAAGTTAATGTTGGTCAATTGTTTCAATATATTATTCAATAAATTATACTGTTTCCCAAACAATAGGAAATAAATATAATGTATTATAACTGTGGTTAGAGTTATTTAAAACGCATTTTGAATCCATTAAGAATACCTTTAATAATGCATTTTGTATAGAGGCTTCATACGCTGTATTATCATAAAACTGCTGATTATTGTGTGTTTTCCTTTATGGGTGATTTTCCTCTCAGCCATCCCAGTGCACATCATCCATCAGACATGTCCAGAAGTGGAGAGAGGTGTGTGGTGTCGAAGTGAAGATGTCTGATTGCCATTTCTTACTCCGCATAAACTGCTGCTGTTTTTGTGAGTCTGGTGTTGGTTGTGTGTGTGTGTGTGTGTGTGTGTGTGTGTGTGTGTGTGTGTGTCGGTGCTGCTGTGGTCTCTCTCTCAGCACTGCACTTGTCTTTTCCAGCACCAGACTCTGGTTCACTGACCTGAGATCAGTGTGAAACTGCAGTGCTGGAGGAGCCTGAGAGCAGAACCGACACACACTGCGCACAGAACACTGGGATGCTTTTGTGTCGTTTCATTTAATATTAAATCTTGGGGATAAAAGCTACATTTGGCCATCCTGAGTTTTAGACAAAAGTTTACAGTTATATAGAAAAGAAATCTTGAATGACAAATGGATAAAGGGCTATATCTCTCTCTCTCTCTCTCTCTCTCTCTCTCTCTCTCTCTCTCTCTCTCTCTCTCTCTCTCTCTCTCTCTCTCTCTCTCTCTCTCTCTCTCTCTCTCTCTCTCTCTCTCACTCACTCACTCACTCACTCACTCTCTCACTCACTCTCTCTCACTCACTCACTCTCACTCTCTCACACTCTCACTCACTCACTCACTCACTCACTCACTCACTCTCTCTCTCTCTCTCTCTCTCTCTCTCTCTCCTCTCCTCTCTCTCTCTCTCACTCTCTCACTCACTCTCTCTCACTCACTCACTCACTCACACACACTCACACTCTCCCTCTCTCTCTCACTCTCTCTCTCTCACTCTCTCTCTCTCTCACTCTCTCACTCACTCTCACTCACTCACTCACTCACTCACACACACTCACACTCTCTCTCTCTCCCTCTCTCTCTCTCTCTCTCTCTCTCACTCTCTCACTCACTCTCTCTCACTCACTCACTCACTCACTCACACACACACACTCACACTCTCTCTCTCTCCCTCTCTCTCTCTCTCTCTCTCTCTCTCTCTCTCTATTACTCTATTTATTACTCTATTTGCCATATGCTTTATCGATTTGTCATTCAACATAAAAAAAAAATGTGACTAGACACTTAATGTTATTTTTATTAGTATTATTATGATTATTATTATTATTTAATTTATTCATTTATATATATATATTTATATATATATACTACATTTGTTTTTTAAAGATAAATGTTTATTTATTTAAGATTTGATAAATTGATTGATTCTTAATTTGTTTCAACACAATTTAGGAGTTAATTATTTTTCTCATAGCTTTAATGAATTAATCCTACGGAGTCTTTCAGAATCAAAGAGGCTGTTATTGAATATTGCAGATGTTAAAGACTACAACGGACCTGCTTCTTTCCAGATGTGACGAGTGTGTTTACACGCGGCTGAAATCTTAAAGGCTAAGCAGCCGAAAACAGTCCTAAAATAATTATGGAAAATGAAAATACGACTGTTGAATTATTTACTAAGTTTTTGGAAAAATCCCAGTCCTTCTCTATTTGCTCGATGGGAAAATATCATGTTTGTTGTTGCGGTCCGCCTGAAGTTGTGTTTGCACGTCTGATTCTCCCCGCGTCGGGGTTTATAAAGTGCTGGGAATATTTGCTGTTTATTCTCTTATTGTGTTCTGTGAGAGATTCCCCTGTGGCTCGTCTCGTTATGAGAGATAGTATTTGAAGGTAAAGATGGAGGTGGAGATCATCAGGAGGACTGTTTGCTGAGAAACACAACAGGCCTGAATAGACGGGCATTATCTGTCGTTCTCTCCGGCTCAGTGTCTTCCATTACTGAGGGTTTTCTGCAGCGTTCAGGATGGAGATATGAAGAGCTGCTCGTGCCGATCGTAACTTGGCCGCCTTCACCACATGTAAATTTTTCATATTGCACTAACAGCAGGCCTTCAGTAAACACACAGTAAACAAACAGTGTCATCATGATTGCCTCAAGGTAAGAGATCTTGGCAAATGCATGTAGCATTTGGCAAATGGAGCAAGAAAAGAAATAGGCATAGGTATATATATATATGAACTTTGAAAATCTGGAATCTGAAAGTGCAAAAAAATCTAAACATTGAGAAAATCGCCTTTAAAGTTGTTCATTTATGTTCACGAATGTGCTGCATCCACTCACAAAAATACGTTTTATATATTTACGGTAGGAAATTTACAAAATATCTTCATGGAACATGATCTTTACTTAATATCCTAATGATTTTTGGCATAAAAGAAAAATCGATAATTTTGACCCATACAATGATTGTTGGCTATTGCCACAGATATACTTGTGCGATTCGTGACTGGTGACGTGGTCCAGGGTCACATATATTACTTTGGCAAGTAGTATGTTTGTTCCTGGATGGACCTGGAACTAGTTTACCTTTCAAATATAGTCTATTACAGTAAATAACTCCAGTCAAAAACCTAAAATCCGATTGGTTGGTAAAAAATAAATAAATATTGTCCTACTTTGGCAGTCACGGTAAATAGCTTTTATTAAAAAAAAACTTAAAATAAAAAAAAATGTAAATGCTTCATAGAGTTCATTACGGAAGAGGATTAGGGCCAAGCAATAATAAAAATAAATAAATAAAACCATCTCGTGATTTAAAGTCATTATAATGCGAAATTAAACTCGTAAAATTTCGAGAAAAAAAAGTCGAAATACAATCTTGAGAATAAACTCATTACATTTCGGGAATAAAGTCGTTGTGTTTCGAGAAAAAACGTGTTAAATTTCGAGAAAAAAAAAGTCGAAATACAATCTTGAGAATAAACTCATTAAATTTCGAGAATAAAGTCGTTGTGTTTCGAGAAAAAACGTGTTAAATTTCGAGAAAAAAAAGTCGAAATACAATCTTGAGAATAAACTCATTAAATTTCGAGAACAAAGTCGTTGTGTTTCGAGAAAAAAACGCGTTCAATTTCGAGAAAAAAATCGATATTGTGTTTCGACTTTTTTCTCTCGAAATTTAACGAGTTTAATCTTGCATTATAATGACTTTAATCTCGAGATGGTTTTATTTTTTTTTATTATTGCTTGGCCCTAATCCTCTTCCGTAGTTCATAGATTAATGCTTCAACAATTATTCAGAATATTATTGCAAAAAACAAACAAACAAAAAAACATGATTGTTCTTCGTGTGCTTGACCTGGAACAGTTTACCTGTCAAATATAGTCTTATCTATTACAGTAAATAACTGTTTAAAAACACACACACACACACACACACACACACACACACACACACACACACACACACACACACACACACACACACACACACACACACACAAAACTCTTAAATGCTTCATAGAGTAAACAATTATTCAGAATATTATTGCAAAAAAAACACACAAAAAAACATGCATGTTCTTTTCCATTCTCAAAATACCAGAGATGTTTGCTTAGACTGTTTATTATGCTGCAGTAATTTAATAATTAGTTCTCTTTCATGTTGTTCACATTATGTTAAAATATGTGCAGACAAAACCCATCTGGAGTGAATGGCAGATGTTACGAGCTGCTCAGAGACCTCTGGTAATTTCACCTGCTCGTGTGTGTAGTGATGTATTGTAATTCCCCGTCTCTGAATGTGTGCTTGACATTTCACAGCTAAGATCTAGTGTTCGTGCTGCTAAACGCCCCAAAACTAAACTCTAGTATCTTTCAACAATTTGACACTAACCTGGAAAGCGTTTCTGCCAACCGTACCTATACATACAATTCTCTGCAGTCTCCATTATGATTATAGGAGCAGATTATTGCTTAAAAATGTTCCTTGCACAACACTGTTATGAGCTGAACACTCTTTCCCCCATAGTGCATGATTTGTAAACTAACACATTTTGACATTTGCATCACATATGTGTGTGTTTTCAGCCGTAGTGAACTCTCTCAGCAGCTCTTGTGAAACACCAGTCACGATGAAAGAGCTCAAAGACTAAAATTGCACGGTTTCTCCAGCAAATATGTTTTTATCTCTGGTTTGCTTAACACTATCGGCCAGGTTAAGTGTCAGTGCTGCGTCATTTTCAAAGCTTTTAGTGTCACTCACCGGACAAACTGTTGCGATACTTTCAACAAACCGATGTAATAAAAGTGCCAGATTCACGATCATCTGTTTCAGATCAAACTGAACGTGCTTTTAGCGTCACTCACTGCGCATTTCACTGTGAAAGTGTTGCTATAGAAGCAATGTAATATCATTTTACAGAAATATGCACACTGAGTACGTCATATCAACCGTGTAAAAATGACTGAAAAAGGATGGTTTAGTTATACTATAATTCCCCCGTCTTCTCCCTTCATATTTGCATATTAATAATGAATTCAATTTTCTGTTGAGTTGAACACATTTGAGCTGATGCCAAACATGAACAGGCTTTAGTACTTGAAGGAAAATGCAGAACCGTGAGCTTTGGAGCTTCTTTATTCTGCCACTGAAATGACTGATTCAATTTGCCAACGAGGTCGATAGTTGTTTAGTAGGAGATTCCTGCATTGGATTTGATTTTAATTACATCAGGACGATCATGGGATATCAGATCTTGAGGAATCAGCTCATGCAATTATTGAGGTATTTTGATTCTTATCATAAGCCTCTGATGATGAGAGATGAATTCCCAATGGTGATGCATATTATCAATTGCAGTGCCATGTGTGTGTGTGTGTGTGTGTGTGTGTCTGTTGCCTTGGCTACAACAATATTATTGATCTGCCTTACTTAAGGTGGACGATGACGCAATTTTCTTCTAGAAACAAACTTTGTTGTATTATTATCATGTTATCACTGTGAAGCTGCTTTGATACAATTTGTATTGCAAAAAAGCGCTATATAAGTAGAGGTGACTTGACTTGACTGTGTGTATGTGTGTGTATACATATATATATATATATATATATGTAATGGATGGATAGATGGAACACAAAGCCTTTCCCTAAACACGTTTTCACTTAGAAAATGGAAATCAAATCCCTGTGAAATGACACTTATGATTTGACGTCAAACATCTCTAGAAGTGTTTTTCAGATAGCTGAAGGTCAGGGCTTTGTGTACGTGACGTGAGTGTGTGAGTTTGTGTTGCGGTGTTTATACTGCAGTCAATGACACGTGACACCGAGGGCTAACCAGACGCAACTTGATAATTCGACGAGATAGAAACCTGTGTCACATTCACACCGACAGCTGGAGGTTCATGGGTCTGTGTAACTGGGCATCGCTTGTGAAAACCTGAACACAAAACATCATATTGTTCTGTTTGATGAGAAATTTCATGCTGCTAGGAATGAACATTGTATGCAGAGGAAATCATTTTGTGCTGTGCATGATGCATCATATATTGCTCATTTGCATGTAATTGAAGTAACCGCATCACTGGACACAAGTTGATTGTTTTGAATTTTTCATTTAGTTTTTTTAAATGTCATTTTTTTCAAATTAGTTTGTACTGTATAATTGTAGTTTTAGTTTATTTCAGGCCATTTTTTTATTGTAGTTTAGTGTTATTGCTGTCTAGTGGCATTTTCATGGAAGATTGTTAATGTTTCAAGCTTATTATATTCTTTTGATCTGGACCACAATGGAAAATAATACATGTAGTTCTGGTTCGCTTGGCGTTCACACTGTCATTTTTAAGACTGAGGGCCCTATTTTAACGATCTAAGCGTATGGTCTAAAGCGCACGGCGCCAGTTCACTTAGGGAGTGTCCGAATCCACTTTTACTAGTTTGACGACGGGAAAAATGGTCGGCGCTCCCGGCGCATGGTCTAAAAGAGTTGTCCCTATTCTCTTAAAGGTGAACTAAGTAACTTTTTTACCTTAACCAAACAGCTTCGGAGTCATTGGAATGGTTATATGACATTTTTCGGGTTAAATTGGTGGTCTTCTCGCACCCCCCGAGCACCTGTGAGCGGAAAAACCACACTTGCAACTTTGGGCTGCCGGCCTCAGCGTCAGGAAGTATCGCGTGATATCAGGTCTCGCGATGTAACGAATTGCTTTACGGCACTGCACACATACACTATCTAAACATTTATTTGCTAGCCTTCTGTGTATCATACATACCTCAGTGGACATGGCTCGTGCGTTCGCCGGGTTCTTTGAAAACAAATGCACATGACCAGCGGGAGAAGATGGGAGGGGGGAGAGTCGCCAACGAGTTTTGACGACAGTGTTGTCAAATATCTATTCCGAAGCTGTAGGGGGAGCTCTATAGAGAAACCCGCGAGCAAAAAGCGAGAAAACAGCAATGAAATCGGCAAAGCTGTATAGTTCTGCTTTAATGAGTTATGGGTGGTTCTGACAAGAACTGAACTGTAATAGGCAACATCTCGACTATGATGATTCTGTCCTTTTTAGGGTCGCATCTTGTGACATCACGTCCTGTTTTTGGTTCGTTTAGATGTCTTTGGTCCGTGTCGCCTTCATATTTCAGTCGAACCGCACCAGAGTTCATTTGGAAGTGGACCGAGACCCCCTGAAAAGGTTCGATCTGTCTTGTTTTCCCTGTTTTGTGTTGTGGGACTTTTATTTTGAAGTGCATTTCCTGGTCTCCTTGTTTCAGTGTTTCATCTCCTGTCATTTGTTCCTGTTTCCTTTGTTTCCATTTCTGCGTTGTTTGTTCCCATAATTATCCTTGATTGTTGCCATAGCTATCATTTGTTTGTTTCTATGACGCTTAATCATCTCCACCTGTCTCTTGTTATCTCCTCTGTTTATTTATTCCCCTGCTTAAATTAGTGGACAGAGACCCATCTTTTTATAGGCCGCTTGTTTGGTGGGTTTAGATGCCAGCGTTCACACTTATTCAAATTAACTGCAGAAACAGAGCAATCGCACCAGAGTTAATTTTAATCGAACCAAACCTGCCAGGTGTGAACACACCATTAGTTTGGTTTTACAGTCATGAAATGCATTTCAGTTTAATTAAATTCTACACAAAATAATAATAATAATAAAACATTGACTGATTGCCCACATTGCATCATCTTTCCTCATTGAAAAGGAATGATTTAAAGTAGTTTTGTCCTGCAGACACAATCAGAAACAAAGACGTGAAAGCCTCAAGGGCAGCGTGTTCGTTCAGAACGACCGCAGGTCTAATGAATACAGATCTCGGTGTGCTTTTCTTCATAATGGCATGTGTAACGTTTCTCGTTTTCAATGCCTGATCACATAAGCACATATAAGGTGAGATGAGGTTAAAAGCAGTGTGTGCTCTTTACTTTCGTCACTCTCCTCTGTGTTAACAGAAAGCTGCTGCATTATGCAGAGAAAATACTGGTGGCGTGAATCCACGAATACACACGCTTAGACTGCATGATGAATATACAGTATGAATGTATGCATGGGTATGACGTGTGTTTCTATGGCAGCTGAGCCTCATAGGGAGGATGCACAGGATCACTGCGTTATCAAGACTGCGCTTTGGACCTCAGTGCTGTTTCATTTCAGAAAGGTGAAATATCTATCACAGTGTTCTCTCAGACAAGGGCTGTGCTTATAAATTGCATTGTGCTATCTCGATTAAGATTGTAAATGTTTCAAGCTCATTATATTCTTTTGATCTAGACCAAAAAGGAAAATAATACATGTAGTTCTGGTTCGCTTTTTTAAGACTGAACCCAAAGTTACAAAACAACATAATGGCTTTTATGACATATTTTGTGACAGAACATCCAAAACAAAACAATGCTTTGTTCTGAACTTAATGCGCTCGTATGTTTATACATATGATGGTATTTTTACCAGCTGAGACTCATAAAGAGCTTATGAAATGCAGTTTGGACTCGAATGCTGTTTCCTTTTAGAAACGCAGCGACACAGCGTTCTCTCAGACAAGGATTGTGCTAATAAATTGCATTGTGCTATCTCAAGTTACTGCAAATGAACAGGGTATTGTTTGTATTCTGAACTTATGACAGGGTAAGACGACATGACTTTGGCCCTGTTTACACGAGAACGCTCGCGGGTGAAAACGTAAAAATATTTTATCAGATGTGCCTTTCATTTAGACGGCAACGATGTTTTTGGGGCTTAAAAACGCAAAAAAGTGAAACCACCCTCCAGAGTGGAAATCTTAAAAACGCTCCACCGTCGCGTTTCCGTCTAAACGGTAAAAACGCAAAAGTCTGCTAGACAGTGAAGGCACCGATCAGTGCTTCACATTGCCACCTAGCCGTCTGGAGTGCATACTACATTAAATTTCACACACTTTTGCGTCACCATATGCACGCAGATTTCCCCCCCATAACGCTCGTCTAAACGCAGAATAAAAAGTGATCACTTTTGCGTTTTCTCTTCAGATCGTTTCCGTGTAAACGTAGCCTTTATCATCAAGGTCATTAGCATTGGAAAGTCATCTGGCAATGACATCTCTATAAATTTATACAAGTAATATTAAAAATGGAACGTTTTGTGCATTTGTCTATTTTTTATGTGACGGTAGATATAAGATAATATAAACACATTTTGATAGTTCAATCACAGTAGGCTCCTCAAATGATTTCGCTTCTGTACTTCTTTAATGCCCCGATATACAGGTGCTGGTCATAAAATTAGAATATCATCAAAAAGTTGATTTATTTCAAGAATTCAACTTAACAGGTGAAACTAATATATTATATAGACTCATTACATGCAAAGTGAGATATTTCAAGCCTTTATTTGTTATGATTTTGATGATTATGGCTTACAGCTTATGAAACCCATGAAATATTACATGAAATCACACAGTAATTACACAGTGATACCATGGTCACTGAACCAGGTTTTGGTTCTTTTGGCAGTGTGGGCAGGTGCAAATCCTGCTGGAAAATGAAGGAAGCATGAAGTGCTCTGGAAATGTCCTGGTAGACCATCGCGTTGACTCTGGATTTAATAAAGCACAGTGGACCAAAGTCCTCTTTTCTGATGAGAGCAAATTTTGCATCTCATTTGGAAACCAAGGTCCCAGAGTCTGGAGGAAGAATGGAGAGGCACAAGATGCTTGAAGTCCAGTGTGAAGTTTCCACAGTCTGTGTTGGTTTGGGGAGCCATGTCATCGGCTGGTGTTGGTCCACTGTGCTGTCCACTCAACGCAGACGTCTACCAGGACATTTCCAGAGCACTTCATGCTTCCTTCAGCAGACAAGCTTTATGGAGATGCTGACTTCATTTTCCAGCAGGATTTGCACCTGCACACACTGCCAAAAGAACCAAAACCTTGTTCAATGACCATGGTATCACTGTGTAATTACTGTGTGAGTTCATGTAATATTCTAATTTTCTGGGATTTTGATTTCGGGGGTTTCATAAGCTGTAAGCCATAATCATCAAAATTATAACAAATAAAGGCTTGAAATATCTCACTTTGCATGTAATGAGTCTATATAATATATTAGTTTCACCTGTTAAGTTGAATTCTTGAAATAAATCAACTTTTTGATGATATTCTAATTTTATGACCAGCACCTATACTCACGGTTAGGTGTCATTGTTACAGTGTAATTATATATTTAAGTACTGAGTAATATTAAGCAACTACATGTTCTTACTATAGGGTTAGGTTAGGATTAGGGTTTGATTGAGGGTTAGTTGCATGTAATTATGCATAATTTACTGTTATTACTATGGTAAGTACATGTAACATAACAAGGACACTGTAAAATAAAGTGTTACCAGTTGTTGTTTTTTCGTTCTTCGATTCGGGGTAAAATCCCGCCAACTCCCGCTGAATATAAATATATAAATATGTACTGCGCACTTTCCTCTCAGTAACAAAATTACACACACAAAAACATGACAGCGATGAGAAAACAGCCGTTCAGAAAGCATCTGATCACAGTGATGTGGATGTTTGCACCAGCTCTGCAGTTCAGCTCTCCAGTAAAGTCATGTCTCGTTTATTTATATAACACTATAAAAAATAGATTGTTTAAAAGCAAGCAGCTTTACAGTATTAAACATAAAAAAACTGTTAGTGTCGCTTTCAGTTAGACTTACATCTTCATTTTCAACTATAAAGCGGCTCTCCAGTGTGTTCATGTTTTTATGAGGATGTCTGACTGAACTGAAGAAATGAACCAGAGAAGATTTACACCTCACAGAAGGCGGAGCCTCAGAGCCACACCCACCTATGACATCATCATCACCGCCGACCAATAGTAGTTCTGAGGTGTTTATCTAGCGGGAGCAAACTTTTCCCGGGAAGTTAACTTTAGGAAGCTGGTTCGAAATGCCGAAACAAACACCAAATGAACTTCGTTTTGGCCTGATTTTGTTCAAAATGACGTCCCACCGGTTCCTTCTTCAGTTTCGCTTCAAGTATTTTGGGGCCTTTATGTTTAAATTGACAGTTTATTATTGTTTTGAAGTAAATAAATATTGCAATGTGGGAATCAAAACTCACGGACAGATAAATTATAATGTTGTTATAGGTTTTCATATTAATTTGTATGACTGGCTACTTGGATATGTAATATATTTATATTTATATTTTGTAATATATTTAAAAAAAAATATGTATAATATATTTATATCACATAAAATAAGAAAAACATTTTATTATTAAACATTCTATAATATATTTAAATTGTTTATCTAAATATGCGTAATATGTTATGTGACTATTTTGTGCACAATAGATAAATTGTGTAATGATATATCTGCATTATATTTTTGACATTCAGTTAATATATTAAAGCTTGCACAACATTTATTTTTGTGTTTTATTGCATTCAGATGTTGTGGACACATGGTTCTCCATTCATCAAATGATTGTGGAGTGACAGAGATGGATGGGGCTTTCAACAATGTCTGATGTATAGATATGTGTATGCGCTTCTCTATACTCAATCAAACACATCTGTGATGACATTTGTGAGATCAATTATGGATGTGGGTTATTATAACAAGATCTTTCTTTTCCTCTGGCTGATCTCTCAGCTTGACTGACAGCTGAGATGGTGTGTGTGTGTGTGTGTGTGTGTGTGTACGTGACATTGCTTGTAATGGCTGTGTTTGAGCGACTGGACTAAAGAGCAGAAAGCTCCTAACAGATGTTAAATATTCACATCGGGGACTTCTGTGTGACAGTACACACTGCCTGTGGAGTATTAAGTTAATTCCGTTTCTGATTTCAACAATCCTCCGGCATATGACAGAAGAGGAGTTGTGGGGAAAGATAAGGAAGGAGTGTGTGTGTGTGATTAGATAGAGGTGGACTGTCGTTACAGTGACCCCGGGGTCAAATGTGGCCAGTAGAGGGCGCTGAAATCTGCTGCTTTTTCTGCTATTTTTTTTTTTATGAATTAAACTATAATGTATTTGGCAGGATCAATATATTATATCTGTAAACTGTTCTGTTATTCTTACAAGGAGATGTTCAAACTGAACTTTTCCACAGGCGGCGGTTATCAAGCTCCAAAAAATTACACGAAAGCACCATAAAAGTATGTAAGTAAAAGTAAATATGATGCACTATATTTCAGGTCTTTTAAAACCATGAAAGTTTTTTATTTTTATTATACACTTATACACTATGCACTTATACATTACGCACTTACGCACTATGCACTTCTACACTATGTACTTATGCACACTTATGGAGCCATTAATAGCAGCCATCAGATTTTTTATTGGTCAAGAAATTGCACTTAATATGACTTGTTCTGAATGTTGTTCTTTTATTATGAACAGATGTCTCAACCGTTTGGTAGAGGACTGTATCTAAAATACTGTAGGGTCTAATTTAAAAAAAACTATTGATTGTTGTTATTATTATCATAATTGAATAAAAATGCAAAGAAATAATTTTTCCTTTGCTTTTTTCATGGTGCGTACCTTAAAGGGTTAATTAAAAAAAATGTTTTATCGAAGATGCATTAAAGGTGCAATGCAAATCAAAAGTGACAGTAAAGACATTTATAATGTAACAAAAGTTTCCTATTTTAAATAAATGCTTTTCATTTGAACTTTCTATTTATCAAAGAATCTTGAAAAAAAAAGTGCATCACAGTTTTCACAGAAATCTGAAGCAGCACAACTGTTTTCAACACTGATAATAATCATACATGTTTCTTGAGCATCAAATCATCATATTAGAATGATTTCTGAAGGATCATGTGACACTGAAGACTGGAGTAATGATGCTGAAAATTCAGCTTTGATCACAGGAATAAATTACACTTTAACATATATTCACATAGAAAACTGTTACTTTACATTGTAATAATATTTCACTTTTTTTACTGTACCAAAAACAGCCTTGATGAGCAAAAGAGGCTTATTTTCTTAAAAAAGTGAAGTGTTTTTAGTGTGTTTCGGATCACTCATGCATGCATTGGCAATTTTAGTCATTTTAATTATACACCTCCGCCGTCATGAAGTGTTCAAGGCCAGAAAGTTCTCTAAATCAGTTTTTGAGTTATTAAATTGTCACATTAGTCTTTCTCTTTACGCCACAAATTGTGCAAGTATAAAACAAATTTTTTTTTCGAAAGTGACTTATGACTGATTGCTGAAGACAGATTTGAGCCTCCTGGTGCCAAACGAAGCATATGCAAATACATAAGTGATATGGGATGGATCTGCTTGAACAGAAATTTGCATAATGTCAAGAAAACCAGCAAACAAGCATTAATCAACAGAAGAACCGGACGCCCGTGGAGAGAGTTTGAGCGGCACAAATTGTAGCCCTGCTGTTCTCTGGCATGCGGTCCTGAACTTTAAATAATAATATGTTTGAGTTGAAGATATTTCTTCATATTTTTTTGGTTTATATGTGACATTTCTATGATGTTTAAATGATATGTTGAAGCTGGAGAAGTTCCTTGTCCTTGTGTTCCTTGAGTGTGTGACGCTGGAGCTGTGTGTGTTTATTGGGTTTGGTGTTTGTTACTGACAGAGAGTGCAATTCTGCTTTGTACAATCCATAAAACAAGTAATTATTAGTGTTGCTTGGTAAGGCGAGCTGCGAACATGAATGATATCTCAATTTGCACGGCTTGTGAAGGGGTGTGCTATTACTTTTCTAAGCATTTTTTTGCCTGGCAGACGATAAAACAAGGAAAGTACAGAGTCATATCTAGGGTCCAGAGTATCATAGAGATTTGCAGATGCACTTGTTTGATAGTTTTTGGCAAGAAACCACCGAAAACACTTCAACAACTGCATTGCAACTCAAGCACCCACAACATCCGCCTAGCATCACTGTGGGAAGGTCTTCATGGCCAAACATCTCAAATCTAACAATCTGGAATTTCATTGCAACATCTTAGCATCTACCTATTATATAATGGATAAAGCAGCTGCCTTGGACAGATTCTTTTGACTATTTAGGATTTTTTAAATGTAGTTATTATTTTAGAGATATTGTGTTGGCCAACCTGAGACTTTACAACAAATCATTGAAAATGGTGGGATGATTTACACTCCAGCTGAATTATGAAATAAATTAAATTCATATCCATCCATCCATCCATCCATCCATCCATCCATCCATCCATCCATTCATCCATCCATCCATCCATCCATCCATCCATCCGTTCATCCATCCATCCGTTCATCCATCCATCCATCCATCCACCCAATTAACCCCATCCATCCATCCATCCATCCACCCACTTAACCCCATCCATCCATCCATCCATCCATCCATCCACCCACTTAAACCCATCCATCCACCCACCCACTTAACCCCATCCATCCACCCACCCACCCACTTAACCCCATCCATCCATCCATCCATCCATCCATCCATCCATCCATCCATCCATCCATCCATCCATCCATCCACCCACTTAACCCCATCCATCCATCCATCCATCCATCCATCCATCCATCCATCCACCCACTTAACCCCATCCATCCATCCATCCATCCATCCACCCACTTAACCCCATCCATCCATCCACCCACTTAACCCCATCCATCCATCCATCCACCCACTTAACCCATCCATCCATCATCCATCCATCCATCCACCCACTTAACCCCATCCATCCATCCACCCACTTAACCCCATCCATCCATCATCCATCCATCCATCCATCCATCCATCCACCCACTTAAACCCATCCATCCATCCATCCATCCATCCACTTAAACCCATCCATCCATCCATCCATCCATCCATCCATCCATCCATCCACCCACCCACTTAAACCCATCCATCCATCCATCCACCCACTTAAACCCATCCATCCATCCATCCATCCATCCATCCATCCATCCATCCATCCACTTAAACCCATCCATCCATCCATCCATCCACCCACTTAAACCCATCCATCCATCCATCCATCCATCATCCACCCACTTAAACCCATCCATCCATCCATCCATCCATCCATCCATCCACCCACTTAAACCCATCCATCCATCCATCCATCCATCATCCATCCACCCACTTAAACCATCCATCCATCCATCCATCCATCATCCACCCACTTAAACCCATCCATCCATCCATCCATCCATCTTGTCCTCAAATTCCGATTGGAATGAAACGCCGATTGGAATGAAACGCCGGTGTTAACAAAGATGTTGATCCATGAACATGTTTCACTTGGTGAAATCAGGTTTCCCGTGGTCTGACAGTGATACCATTCATGAAGCATCGGCCTTCACACGTTGTCCATCACTCATGATTTATTCATAAGCAATCCGTCAGTCTCCTAACTGAAATTATATTTCATATTCCACATGTGAACTCAGCTCAGCCCTCATCTAAAAACTCCTTCCGTCTTTCCGGACCAAAAACTGTATAGGCTCCGATCACGCATGACGGATGTGCTCCTGATGACCGTTAAGCCCAAGTAATCTGCATTCATTATATTCTTCCATGTGTGGTTGAGAGAAATTCAAACTATACATAATTACGCTCTAAAGTGACGGGTAATTGGTGGCATGAGTTTCAGATGCACTCTGGATATAATTTTTTATATCCAAAGAAATTATTTGACGATTGCTGTTTAAAATCTAGGATAAATCCAGTGTGAGATTTGAGGGTCCTTGAGGAGATAAAAGCTCAGATCGGCTTTGAAAAGAGTCGGTCGTTCTGTTTCAATCTGCCGCTGATTATTAGCAGCGTGTTCATATCGATTGTGGGAAAATGATTTGACTACAGTAAAGAGACATGATTGATTTATTTGATGCATTGAAAAGAGTAATTTTCTGACGTGCACAATCTGTGACTGAACAACTGGTGGTTTATATTTCACTTTGTGTTTGGTTTGATAAATTCATTGCCATTTTTCATGTACAAGGTACAAAAACAGGTCCTTTCTTTCCGGTTCTTCTGTAGATCTGCTTTATACACTGTAAAAAAAAAAAAAATCCTAATTTTACAGAAAATAATAATTAAATTATAATAGTGAAATTTTCTTTCATTTTAAATTGTACTCAAAACTCTGTCAAATTACAAATAATATCTGTAAATTAAAAATGTAGCTGTTATTTAAGGTATTGTGACATTAATGGCAAAGTGCAGTAATTCACATTTTCTTATACAGAAAATTTTACTGTATTTTTCATACAGTATTTTGTTTTGTTTTATTAAATTACATAAAAATGTATGTAAAATTACAAATATACTCAGTAATTAAACAGTAACAAAACAGTTAAATGATAAAATGGTTGAATGACTGGCACCCCCCCCCCCCCCCAAAAAAACCCTGAAACATTAAAGTAAAAGTTTTGCAGATATTTCCTGAATTATCATGATCATATACCTTCATTGTAATAAAAATCTTTTAAAAAATGGTCAAATGACGGCTGCCAAACAAAAACCCTAAAATGCAAGTAAAATATGCTAATTTAAAATTAAATATACAGAAAAAACACTGTTATTTCACAAGTGTTTCCTGAATTATTACGATCAAATACCTTCATCGTAAAAAAAATCAAAAATCAAAACAAAAACCATAAAATTAAAGTAAAATATGCTAATTTAAATAAAGTGCAAAAAACTTTGATGTCACCATGATAGAGATCAGTGTTTGCTTTAGTTGGGCTCATGACCCTTGAAGTTTAACATTAGTTTTTACCCGTTTCATAACTGAAGAACTTTGCAACATTGGCACCGTTATTGAAATAAACTGAATCAACATTGAACTAAACACAGCTGAATAACAGCACTGTGGTCTTCTGTAGAGCTGCTTTAGCTGACATTTATTCTGTTTTATAATTGAAGAAAATTACAACATTAATGCAGCTGTTATATTCCTGTTTATTACAGTGAATCTGCTTTGATTTCACATAAATACAGGTGACTTCAGCAAAGGAAGTGTTATAGAAAATATTAATCATCAACCTCAAACTATGTCTTCTGGTTTTCTGTGAGGTTTACAACCCTGTTAACAAGGTCTAAATACATTTTAAACCCTTATTTATGTGATTTTGCAACATTGACTAATAAACTGTTGTTATATTGATCCTTTCAGTGGATAATTTGCATCTTGAAACTGTTTGTTCTCCAAAAAAATGAGGTTTGAGAAGATATTTTCTGACGAGCCTTTTCTGTTCCTCTTTCAGATAAAGTGGAGAATGGAGAGGTGTACCAGAGACGTCGGGGTCCCAACACCGGCCATACAGAGGAACAGGAAGTGAGTACGAAACCACAGGATCCGACGAGCCAATCAGGAAGCAGCTGGCGGCGAGTCGTTCTTCTCATCCTGGCCATCACCATTCACAACATTCCCGGTGAGTCTTTCCTCTCATCATTACTTTACATTATTACTCAAGACCACATGTCCCTTTCTATATACATTTTTTTTTAAAGCAATAACGAATCATTGGTAACACTTTACAATAAGGTTCATTATATAATGTATTAATTAACAATGAGGAATACATTTGGGTTACACTTTATTTTAAGGTGTCATTGTTACAGTGTAATTATATATTTAAGTACTGAGTAATATTAAGCAACTACATGTACTTACTATAGGGTTAGGGTTTGGTTGAGGGTTAGTTGCATGTAATTATGCATAATTTACTGTTATTACTATGGTAAGTACATGTAACATATGTAACAAGGACACCGTATTGTTACAGTATTTATTAATCATTGTTAATGTTAGTTAATGTTAGTCATTGTGTGTTCTTGTTAGTTCACAGTGCATTAACTAATGTTAACAAATACAACTTATGATTTTAATAACGTATTAGTAAATGTTGAAATTAATATTACCTAAGATTAATAAATGCTGAAGAAGTGCAGTTCATTCTTAGTTCATGTTAACCAATGATAACTGATGAACCTTATTGTGAAGTGTTTGCCGAATCATAAGTTATGTCTCTTTTTAATGATTGAAGATAATGTTACAATCCATCAATATTTATTTCAAGAGGAATGAGTTTATTTAGTTTTTTGTGTGTGTGCTGCTTTTCTTCCGGGTTTGAAGTCAACAGGGACTCACAGTTATTCATGAGCCTCTGTGGCCTAATCCTATGAGAAGCCACCGTCTTATAATTATTCATATCTGCATGTGACCTTTTCCTACGAGAGGCGCTTCAAACTGTGATTTAACACCGTATTGAAACATGAGCAGCTTATGTTCCGTTGCACGCCGCAAAAATACAGGTGTTTCCTCACAATGCTGACAGAGCGACAAAAATTAACATTAAATGTTTGATAATGCATGATCGCTATTGAGATTGCTAACTCCGGAGCGATACTGGTCACGACAGTAATGAAAGGGAGAGCATGCGCTTTATACAGTTCATCTGAGTTGTTTTACGGATATAAAGTTGACCAGTTTATTAAGCACCCCCGAAAAGGCATAAGGTGTGTATATATTTGTTTACTGTTAGTTGTATCGAGTGTTTGGTGTAATTCTCTGTGTATGTTGATGATGATGAAAGGGAGAGAGAGAGAGTTTATGGATAAGACTTTAATGTGCACCACTTATACTGTGTTTATTCAGCTGTTACAGTGATTCTCTGGAGTTAAACTAACACTTCATCTTTTGTGGGATGTACAATAAACTTCATAAAACTCATCAGTAAAGTTTTGTCCATCACTCGGATGGGGTCCGCTACAACAGGCTTGTACTAATAGTGGATAAAAGCAAGATGACAACATAAGTTATAACCGTAATTAAACTAAACTACTCTGTGGGCATTATTGTCCGACTCGGGTTCGATCTGAACACCATTACTGACAGTTTCTGACCTTTTCAGTGCGTGAGATTGCCCTGTTTTGTTGCCGGTATGAACTATTGTAGCTCCGCCCTCTTCTGGAAAGGGGGCGGGGAGCAGCAGCTCATTTGCATTTAAAGGGACACACAAAAATTGCACGTTTTTGCTCAAACCCAAAAAGTGGCAATTATAACATGCTTTATAAATCTGTGTGGTATTTTGTGCTAAAACTTCACACACACACACACACTGGGGGCTTCAGAGACTTACTTAACATCTTGTAAAAAGGGGTATAATATATCCCCTTTAAATAAAAAGAATAAGAATGATCAGTTTTGATTTCATGCTGACTTTAATATTGGCCGTATCAAAATGAAATCTGCATTCAGAAATGAAAAGTGATTGTTTCTCGTTTCCCTCTCTCTGCTCAAACTGTGCTGGTTTTATGACGCTTTAAAAGTCTCTTTGCCTCCAGTGCTTTTCATCTACTCTTTCTCCTTTGCATTTGTACCATGCTGCCTTTATTTCCGTGTTTATCACGAGCGCTTTCGGCAGCTCTTGATCACGTCTCAGTCGGCCAGGCGTCCCTCGGATCTGTTTGTTAATCATTCCAGCGCTGATCTCTTTCATCGTTCCTGAGCGACGAGCAGCGTGAGTGAGGTGAATATAGATGACAGGTATGAGCGCTGACGGCAGTCTGTGTGTGTGTGTGTGTGTGTGTGTGACCCCAGCTGTCCTCAATGTCCCATCTAAAACCCCTAAAATCAGGCACATTCTCTCAGAAGTCTTGACTGCCGATGGACGGCCTCAGGAAAACCACCAGCTGTGAATTCAAGAGTGCGTTTTGAGTCAATATGTGAAAGACATCAGATGTTTTCCTCACTAAATTACACAGTGACTCATTACTTGTTCTTTTCAGCCTGAATTAGATTTGTTGAGCTTTCCAGCAGACTCTTCAATAAATGGACAAGCATTTTTCAGAATGAATCGCCAGAATGAGACGAGATCAATAGTGCGCCGTGGTTAAGAGGAAGGTATGTGGTCACTAAGAGAATTAAAGGGTTAGTTCACCCAGAAATGAAAACTCTGTCAGTAATTACTCTCCAACACCGTAAGACTTTCGTTCGTCTTTGGAACACAAATTAAGATATTTTTGATGAAATCTGAGAGCTGTCTCACTCCTCCATAGGCTTCTCTGTTACTGAAACTTTCCGGCCCAGAAAGTTAGTAAAGACATCGTTAAAATAGTCCAAGTGACTACCGTGGCTCAACCTTAAGTTTATCAAGCAACGAGAATATTTTTTGTGTGCAAAAACAACTAAAATTCATTCATTTTCTTCTGTGTTTCTCTGAGTGAGTTCACGTAGTGTAACAGCGCAGCGCTTCTGGGTTGTACGTCAGAACGGAGGCTCACTATTGACCAGCATCACACGCATCACACGCATCACACACATGACCAGCGTCGGCCAATAGGGAACCTACGTTCTGACGTACAACCCAGAAGCGCTGCGCTGTTACACTCCGTGATTTGTGAAGGATCATGTGACGCTGAAGACTGGAGTAATGATGTTGAAAATTCAGCTTTGATCACAGGAATAAATTACATTTGACTATAAATCCACATAGAAAACAATGATTCCAAATTATAATAATATTACACAATATTCCTGATTTTACTTTTTTTTTTTTTTATCAAATTAATGCAGCCTGGGAAAGCAGAAGATATTTCTTTCAAAAACATTAAAAAAAAATCGTACCAACACTGTAAAAAAAAATTACATCCCCAAGTCAAAAATTTCTAGTGACTGATAACATCTAAATTTTTCAATTAGTCTGACGTATTATTTCTCATTGAGCCAATGTTAACAGACTATTGCAACAAGAATTGCACTTGGGCCAATTTAAAAATTTTGATGTGACCAGTCACTAGAAAATTTTGACTTGGAGAGGTTAGACATTTTTTACAGTGAACCCCAAACTTTTGATATGCATTATTAATATTTGAAAATAAACATCTAATAATTTCATAATTGTTTTGTCTTATATACAACTTTTACAATTTATTTTACTATATCACGAATTTGAATGGAATATACAGGAATTCAATTCAAATTAATGAACTGAACAGAAAAAATAAATAATAATAATTGACTTTAGCCGAACCCTGGCGTCTGCGAGCTGAGGTTCAGAAAGTGTCGCCTGTCACGACATGTTATGCTGCTTTCTCCTCATTACCGTGGCTCATTTTCACCTTTTTACTATTCACAGCCTTGTCTGTTCGGTTCTGTCATTGAGGGCGAGCGGTCTCGGTTACAGCACAGATCAGCTCGGTGTCTCTGTGCCGTTGTATTCGGTTCCTCTCATGACATGATGATGAGCTGACCTTTTCCCCTCCGCTCTCTGATGATCTAAAGTGCTGTTGGCCGATTTGATAAGGTCAGTGTGATAGAAGCACAAATCCATTGTACGGTTTTGTACCTTTACGTCCCTTCATATGGCTCCGTAGCTTCAGAAAATTCCCCCCAAAAAGGTGTCAAAAGCATGGTTAGTTCTCTTGAGTGACATTAGCAGTACATTAGAGCTTTTTTAAAAGGTTAAAATGTAATGGCCTGCACTTTATTTTTCTTTTTTTACTGTCCACACTTACATTAGTATAGAGACTTGACCTATAAACCTAAAAGTCTAAAACCACAGCTGATCTGTTCACTTCTACAAAAGCCCAATGAACATCCATGCTGGCGTCCCACGGCATCATTAGGATTTCATGCATTTTAAAAGCCATTGGAAAGGCAGCTTGGCTCATTCTGGATGTTTATTTCCACAGTGTGCAGCCTCAAAATTGCAGGAAGTATGTCTTAGCAAAGTCAGTAAATGAACCATCAATGAACATCAGTTTAAATGCGTTCTCTCTGTTGTCAGCGGACAGTTTTCATTGTAGTCCTCGGGTTTAAAGTGCTTTAATGCAATTTATTGCAATTTTCTTCTGGAATTGCCTGTGCATTTTCATTCAGCATCTCGGACAGGTGCTCAAGAGACTACAAAGGAAAGTACATGGAAAAGTAAATCCTACACCAGTCACTGTGGCTATACAGCCAAAATAAAAATAGGCAAATGTAAAAAGCATCCATTTTTTGTTTACTTGATTATCCTTTCATTTATTTTATTTAAAAAAAATAAGAGAATCAAATATTATCATCATCCTCAAAAAATCATAATCTCTCAATCATCATTGTATTGCATTGCATTATATGTTTTAAAGCTTTGATTATGAAACTAAGCATTTAAATATCAACTTACTAAGACATATTATTGGCAGATACTGATATTTATATTACATTAAGCATCTGAATTTCATCACTTTTTGTCCATATAAATATCAGCATCTGCAGCAAATTACATATTTTTGCTCAGTTTGAGCTGTTTTTTCCTCCATATTTGTATTATATAAGCCATAAAAGCCTGATGACACACAACATAAAACACATATAATACTTTAATAACTGCATTTAAATAAGTTGCGGCCCTCCTAGTGTTTTACTTTACTTTACTTTCAGTTGAGAGCCAATTTCATTGAGCGCTTCCTTAGACTTTGAAACTATTCCTTTAAGAACATCAACATTACGACCCGTCGACCGCGACTGAACCAGAGTTGACCACCCATTACTTTCTCCAATAAAGTGTTCAGTGTTCATGTCTTGTCAGCTTTGCAGCGTGTGTGAAAACAGCACATGACTTCCTTATTAGCAGGAGCTTTCATCTTCTGCTTTGTCACATCAAAGATAGAGAAAGCACTCCAAAGAGAATAAAAAAGAGGAATCTGTCCTTGAAGGATCCTGGGATGTGCTATTAGGATCAGAAAGAGACGTTTGGAGGCTCTGGATGTCCGAGCTCTTCTAACCTCAGATCTTGTTTGTAAAGCCACAAGGTTTACTGACATGTTAATGAAGCTCTGAGAGTGCACTTTGGGGGAATATAACAACACATGTGGATTTACTGTTTTTGCTGGAGTCTGGATGTTTGATAAGGTTGGGTTGAGTGTTTCTGCTCTCTGATGGCACAGGCTCTGCTTGCATGATTCCTCCGGTGGTTTCATTAGGTTTCTTTGCTGTTTTTTAAGCGGCGGTCAAACCCAGCAGGCTTTGAGGAGTCTCGCTGTTTCTTCCGTCCTTTTCTGCTTGCTTTCTCTCCCAGAGGTCTGTTTTTCTACTGAAGCAAAGAGAAATGTGCCACTTTGAACAGTGAGTCTGTGCTTCTGCCGCACTTTGGACCTGCTGTGTGAGACAGGTTAACACGCTTGGATGAAGCATCATCTCGTCTGCATTTAAGATTTATGTATTTTAATTGCATAGAACATTTCCATCCATTTTGAATTACACAGTTTTAACATCAACTAATGAACTTAGGTTGTGTTCATACTTGGTTATTTTGCTCTAAATTATACATTTAGTCCTGGTTTGCTTAGTGTTCATTTTTAACACCAAACCTAAAGATACAAAACAAATGACTTTAAAGGGATAGTTCACTTTGAAATAAATTTTTGGTATGTTTTAGCTTACCTCAAGGGCATCCAAGATGTAGGTGTCTTTTTTTCCGCAGTAGTTTCAATTTTGATATTTTTAGGTCAAACCGTTCTTGTCTGTCAGTCATATAATGCAGGTCTATGGTCACTGTCTCAAAGAGCATGCACAGAGTCCAAATTAAAACAATTCCCCATCGTAAGTACACATTGATGGCCTAAGACACAAACGAGCGGTTTGTGTGAGAAAACGAACAGTATTTATATCGTTTTTACCTCTTATACACAGCCATGTCCGAGTGATCTGATCTGACGTGTACGCAGACTGGTGCATAGATATATACACACTAGATGTCGCCTTGTCTACGGCAGTTCATTGGAACGAATGTCTTTAAGGCGACATCTACTGTATATATCTATGCTCCAGTCTGCGTACACGTCAGATCAGCTCACTTGGACATGGCTGTGTACAAGAGGTAAAAACGATATAAATACTGAGTCAAAACGGCACCAGTAATTCCTCCGTTACACACAAACGCAGATCTGCTGCAAGGAGACGCGTTTCTGACGCCTGAACTGAACTATAATGGGCAACATCTCGACTATCGCGATTCTGTCCTTTTTAGGGTCGCATCTTGTGACATCACATCCTGTTTTTGGTTCGTTTAGATGTCTTTGGTCCGTGTTGCCTTCATATTTCAGTCGAACCGCAACAGAGTTCGTTTTGAAGTGGACCGAGACCCCCTGAAAAGGTTCGGTCTGTCTTGTTTTCCCGGTTTTGTGTTGTGGGACTTTTATTTTGAAGTGCATTTCCTGGTCTCCTTGTTTCAGTGTTTCATCTCCTGTCATTTGTTCTTGTTTCTGTTGTTTCCATTGCTGCGTAGTTTGTTCCCATAATTATCCTTGTTTGTTGCCATGGCTACCATTGTTTGTTTCTCTGACGCTTAATCATCTCCACCTGTCTCTTGTTATAATAATAATAATAATAATTTGTTACATTTATATAGCGCTTTTTCTGAGACCTCAAAGCGCTTTACATAGAAGTGGGGAATCTCCTCAACCACCACCAGTGTGCAGCATCCACTTGGATGATGCGACGGCAGCCATATTGCGCCAGAACGCTCACCACACACCAGCTTACTGGTGGAGAGGAGACAGTGATGAAGCCAATAAGTATATGGGGATGATTAGGAGGCCATGATCGACAGAGGCCAAGGGGCAAATTTGGCCAGGATGTCGGGGTTACACCTCTGTTATCTCTTCTGTTTATTTATTCTTTGTTGGTCGTCGTTGTCTTCATCAAAGATATCTCTTATTATTATTGAATGGACCTGAACTAACATGAACTAACAATGAAATGTTGTATAATTATTAACCAACAATAACAAAGATTAATCAATTCTGTAACAAATGTATTGCTCATTGTTAGTTAAAGTTGGCTAATGTATCAACATGAACTAATGGAACCGTATTGTAAAGTGTTACCAATCAAAATCCATCATATTTAGTTTGTCCATTCCATCCATTTCCAAATGGATGGGAATTGAATGTGCAATTAAATCTTAAACACAGGCTTTTTTGAATTTTTGTATTTTGATGTCCTAGTTATTATAGGCTACCATTAACTTGAGCCTTTTATTACCATTGCTACAATGGAGAAGACTGTGTTAAAACATCTGCAGACTTTTATTCACAGTGTAGAGGTCAAATGTCTGCAGAACTAAATTGCTAAATGTCACTGGACTGAAGACAGCAGAACACACACTGGTAAGCGTCTGATGAGTGTGTTTTGTCTTCATCGAAGGCCTGCCGTAACCTCTGTCATCCGCTAAAGCTTCTTCTCTCAGGACGTAATTACAGTGTCTGCAGTGCAGCGCTCTTGTTGATGTTCTTCATACAGTACGTTCTGTAAAAATGTGCAATTAATTCATCCTGAACCACTTACCGTACAGACTCCATTCACACGAGATCAGACTAGTTCAGTCTTGTGTGATTTTTGAAAATATCTAATTAGCTTAAAGGATTAGTTCACCTCAAAATGAACATTTCCTGATAATTTACTCACCCCAATGCCATCCAAGATGTTCATGTCTTTCTTTCTTCAGTGGAAAAGAAATTTAGTTTTTTGAGGAAAACATTTCAGGATTTTTCTCCACACAATGGACTTCAACAATTTGGTTACCGTTGAAGTCCATTGTGTGGAGAAAAATCCTGAAATCAAATCAAAAGCAGCCGCAACAGGAAGTGATTAAAACGAAGCAAAAAAAAAATAATCGTGCAGAGCCCTTTGAAGCACTTTAAAGCCCTTTGAAACTGCATTGATTTGGACTTCAACAATTTGGTTACCGTTGAAGTCCATTGTGTGGAGAAAAATCCTGAAATGTTTTCCTCAACAAAACTAAATTTCTTTTCCACTGAAGAAAGAAAGACATGAACATCTTGGATGGCATTGGGGTGAGTAAATTATCAGGAAATTTTCATTTTGAGGTGAACTAATCCTTTAAAAATGCATTTAAATGTAACCAACAGCATTTTAACAGCTTTTACAATAAAACAAAAATCATTTTCTTGGAGTTAGGGCTGTGCGGTATGACGATATATATCGTGACCGAAGCATAAAATGTCTATCGTAGCACAAGTTGAATTTGCTCAGCGAGTTACTCTGGTGTCGAGTAATGATGCTCATTAACTATGCCCCTCGATCTGAGCTGCACCAATCACATCGGGTTATCTGATATAGGCGGGCCAGAGGCGAGATGACGACAGCGCTGTGACGTCGAAGTCATTAGTAAACATTGCAAGATGGCTATGGATGAACACCAGTTGTTTGAAACGGCTTTGGCCGCTACAATGAACGAGTTAGACTTGGCTTTTTATCTAAAAGAGGAACAGAAGATGCCGCTCGAAACCTTCCTTTGCAAGAAGGACGTTTTTGCTGTTTTGCTGACCGGATACGGCAAGAGTATAATCTACCAGTTAGCTCCGCTGCTAGCTAAGCGTATGGGGTTTATTGTTGTGATTGGTCGTAGTGTTATCCAATTGCGTGCTGTGAAATTTTCAAATGCATGCTTGGTGCCGCCCCTCGAGCTGGCCGAGTTTCATTAGTCGACGCCAGACCATTAATCTTTCAGGTCTGGATTTCTAGACTACTTTGAATGGTTAGTAGGGGTGTCAAAATTTACCGTTTCTACGATGCATCGCGATGCAGACGAGGACGATTCGGTATCGGTTCAGTAATAGACCATAACCGATTATAATGTACTGACGCTTTTCTGACGTCATTTGTGGCGTATGTGCTTTGTCGCGGTAGCATCCAATGGCAGAGGGAGGAGAGACGCGAGTGAGAGAAAATTAAAAATGCTCCAACTACTTTAAAAGCCTACATCTGGGCACATTTCGGCTTTTATGAACAACCTGGTAAGCACGACCTGCAGAAAACACGCGCGCGTGCTCATGTCACGGACAAATAGAATATGCAGGAGGTAATACCAACTTGATAAACCACGTTAGCCGTTTTCACCCCGAGCTGTTAACGCCTGGCGGAGTCTGACTGCTTTAGAGATGCGCGGATGAGCTCCAACGTCACTCGAATCCACAGCCAAAAATAAATCATCCACCCGCCCCAATAACTTTCTCTGATTTAAGTATCTGCACCCGATGGTCAAATTACAATTATTCTGTGTTGTTACACGTGATTATAAATGGATGATCGTCACCTTCAACAGCGGACTCGGCGACGGTTGATGCGCTCATCTCTATGGTAACATAATACACTGATTAATAAGCGCTGCTTTTAAATGAACATTTCTTTAAAACAAAATGTATTTGACAGATTTTCCTTTTCTTAATGGCATAAACAAGCTTTACTCCCTTGAAACTTGAACTGGAATGTCACTGTTTCTGTCACTGCGACTTCCCGAACAGGCGAGCACATGCACACGCATCACTTTTGAAGTCAAATTTAAAATTGAGGATGCGGTGCATCGCGATGCATTGTGATATCGAATTGAACTGAATCGATGACATGATAATCGTAATCGAACCGAACCGTGAGACCAGTGTAGGTTCACACCACTAATGGTTAGCAATTATTTCAAAATGTCCATCATGTGGAGTATTCATGTAAACACAGCCGGTTATATCTTAAGTGAAAGTAAAGAGTTGGGTGTAATCTGGATGTGTATCAGTGCAATGATCCGTGTGTTCGGTCTTAAAGTGACAGCAGCCTAATAAACCTGCTGCTCTGTGCCATTAATGTGAAGCAAACAAGACAAAATTACTTTCTGCTCTTGACTGAATAACTTTAATAAGAATACATTTATATTTATTTAAAACAGTGAAGACTATGCTTCATTTTATTCATTAAATGTCTGTATTAATTCTAACTACATGTTAAATAAACCTATTGTACCTGAAAAACGTAATTGTTTAATTCATATTTTTGTTGTATTCCATTTGTCCCATTTGCTTCTTTTTTTTTAATAATGGAAATGAGATAAAATAACACAAAATAACTAAATTGTGATATATATCGTTATTTTGAAATAAAATTTCTCATCATGAAATAAGAATTTGGTCATATCGCCCACTCTCACATGGAGAGTTGCAGGTTAAGACACGTTTGCCCCTCGAAGGCTGGCCTCTTATCCTGACTCTGTGCAGACTGATAGCAGCTGAAGTGAAGCGCAGGGAAATAAAGTTCCACACTAACGTCACAAGTCATTTTCGGTGAGAGTGGCGAGTGGAACGGAGAGCAGCTGCAATCCTGCGAATCTCAGACACAAGTGGAGAACGTGTCTGAGAAGAGCTAGACTACTTATGATGGCACATGTCAGGGTTTACCAATGCTAAAGCCACCATAATATCTCCTGTTTTTTTTAAATGCAATATGGCAGTTTTTATTATAAATGATTTATCCGTGCACATCATTATTGTTCCTGGTAATCTTGAATCAGAATGAGTTCCTCTTACAGCATCTCTTCTCTTCTCTGGTGATGTGGGCGGGGCAACCTGTCACTCACGTGAGATCCACCAATAGCAAAGCACAACCATCCGATCAATTCCCCACGGACAAAATCAAGCCCCGCCCACAATTGTTCTTGTTCCAGAAGGATTTCACTCGGATATACATCACAATTAATAAGGAAGAAAAGATGAGCGCAACTTCCACTTCATGTCGACTTTAAAGCAAATAGTTTCACAATTAATTAATTAAGTAATTGTGTTAAGTAATTAATGGGGTCACATACAGTATATTGGCTGTCAAACAAAGTTAAACAAAATGGAAAGATATAAATAGTTAGCTTAAATGGGTCATTCCTGTTCTTCTTGTTGACTTTTTTCCTCCTCTTGATTACACAACATGACATTTTTAGGGTCATTAAATTAAAACTTTTCTATAAAATGGTAAAAAAATAAATAAATAAATAAATAAATTAAACCAACATATTAATTTTAATTTTCTTGGCCACTCTTCTGAATCATTTAACCGCTTCAGGTTTAGTGGATTTAAGTGAAGTTCAGTGTAGTCTCAATGTTTCTGTGCGTCACTACTAGTGTGTGTGTCATCTCTAAAGCTCACTTTTACATCCACTCATGTTAACTCTTCTTCATTCCACATCTATTCTTTAAGCAAGCTAATGTCTGCAGCAGTCACATGCTTCGTCCTGAACTACAATTACGACAAGATTTAGATCTTAGGTTAAATGCATGCATGCATAAGTGTCATCTCCCAAAATGCTCTCTGTTCTCTTTCTGCTGCATTCCATCAAGATCACAGCAGACTCGAGGGTTTGGGCTTTTAATGTTTAAAATGAGTCTCTTCTGCTCACCAAGACGGCATCTATTTGATCAAAGTACAGTAAAAACAGTAATATTGTGATATATTATTATAATGTAAAATAGCTGTTTTCTATGTCAATATATGTTAAACTGTGATTTATTCCTGTGATCGAAGCTGAATTTTCAGCATCATTACTCCAGTCTTCAGTGTCACATGATCCTTCAGAAATCATATTGATATGATTGGTGGAAACTGTGATTTTTTTTATTTTATTTTTTTCAGGATTTTTTGATGAATAGAAAGTTCAAAAGAACAGCATTTATTTGTCTAAATTTAAAATGATAAATACTTACTGCCAGGTTTGAATTTTTTCAATTTTTTTCCGATTTTTTCACATGTCAAGACTCTAAAGTCTAAAACATAACACACATGTGATTCATTGACACAAGGCTTGTGTTTTTCATATCCACACAGTATTCTGAGAGAGCAGTGTGGGAATGATGTTGTCTAATAACATGCATGAATCCATTGGCATTCACTACATGCATAGACATTATTAGCTTAAGCATGAAGATCATAGGTGTGTGTGTGTGTGTGTGTGTGTGTGTGTGTGTGTGTGTGTGTGTGTGTGTGTGTGTGTGTGTGTGTGTGTGTGTGTGTGTGTGTGTGTGTGTGTGTGTGTGTGTGTGTGTGTGTGTGTGTGTGTCCGTCCCTTGGGAAAACACTGGGCTGATTTTCGTATGTTGCATGCAGTTCATTAAGTAAAGTGCAATTGAACGCATGGAAAAACCTTGAGTCAGCATCATTACATTTGATTGGAGGTTTTGTTAGCACTGTGGGAATCTTACTGGGAATGTTCAATGCATCGAACAAAGCATAAAATACCTTTCCGTAAAGATTTCACAACTAATCTGAAGGCAAACGGATGGTCCTTTGAAAGTATACCATCCCTGATTAAATGTATAGATTTCACTCCGGAAAAGAAAATGATAATTGTTCTTTTAGGAATGGGTGAAATTGCACTGGACCTCTCCTCTGTTCCCCAATGGTTTGTTGTTGGTGAGGAACACAGATGAAACAGTCATAAATTGGTCAGTTATTGTCAGTCATGTCTCTTGTGTATAATCAAGTGTGCTCTCTAATCTTCTAGTGCATGAATGAAGCCACTAGTATGACTGTGCATCCCACTACTCAATTAAACACAAATGGACACTTGAAATCCATAACAACTCTGGAAGTGTGTATTTGATTACTAGGCACTTTGTTATTGTGTTCAATGTGTGAAAGAGACATTGTAATTCCTCATATTGATCTTGTCCATCAATTGAATCTTGTTTTTGTCCAATGACAGTTGGTTATAGTGTCATATATGACATGTGGCAGTGGGATATGACAACATTGTGACTGTAGTTTAATGTGCATTTGAAGGCATTACTTTAGAAGATCCAAAGTTCTCCTGCTGTCGGTGCTTTAGATTCATTTTTGGGCTGTTTAGTGCCACTATGTTGTCATGCATCTTATGTGTCTTATATTAAATGTAATGTTTTTTTTTGCATGCATGCATTATTATTTCATTAGATCTATTTTACATAAATAGACTGTTATCATTATAATCTGTATTTTTTGTAGAAAAAAGGGGAACACTTTATGTCAGTGCCATTGTTTCATATATATGTTGTTACTATAATAATAACAGTAAATTATGCATAATTATATGCAACTAACCCTCAACCAAACCCAAACCCCATTCCTAACCCTATATAAGGACATGTAGTTAATTATTAATACTCAGTACTTAAATGTAAAATGACACTATAACACGGACACCTTAAAATAAAGTGTAACCAAAAAAAAGTTATATTTAATGTCAATAGTTTTTTTTTTTTTTTTGTTTTTTTTTTTGTGTGTGTTGAGGCTATAGTGAAAATATGGCAGCAGAACAGATCCTTATTTTTGAGCCCTGCATTTGTAGTATAATATATTTGTAGTTTTCTATTGTATTGCAGTATTAAATAGGACTGCTCGATTATGTCAAAAATCTTAATCACGATTATTTTGGTCAATATTGTAATCACGATTATTTAACACGATTGAGAGTGGCCATATGACCAAAACCTTTTATGAGTAATTTATTTAACGATATATATATATATATATTATTGTTTTTTTGTCGTTGTTACTGGACATAAGGTTGTTGTGACATCTAAAATATTGTGGATACCAGGTAAATTTTTTACAATTCTAAAAAAAAAAAATTTGACGAATACTAGGCTTGTCTAATGTAATAATCTAATAAAGTAATAAAAAGAAAAGTCCTCAAAATTATTGGTAATAAGTAAAAAAGTCAGTAATACAATAAAAAAAACAAAGAAGCAAAGTACAAACAATAGGACAAATACATTCTATAACTGAATACTTATAGACTTGCATGAAAAAAAAAGTATTTTTTAATTCAATTCAATTCAACCTCTCTCTCTCTCTCTCTCTCTCTGCATCTCACGCTTCAGAGAGGAGCAGCGCTTTAATTCAGTTAAACACAGATATTATGTTGTTTCCCTAATTTTACATGCAAGTATAGCCGAAATCACAGCACAGATATTGTCTTTATCTTCTGTGTATTTGATTTCATCAGACGACGGCTCGATTATCAGGATTTTTGTGCAGATTAACATCTTGGAAGGGAGAGCTGGTTATGTCTTAATGGGTCGCGTTTCAGTCACTATTTCATATTCATTCCGTTGTTTGACAACAGAAATAGTAAAATATACCAATGAAAACAGTTTTATTGAGAATTTAGCTTAATTAAAATGGGCACAGAGAGAGACAAACTAATGTAATAATAAATAATAAATGTACATTTAGCATTTTCAGAAGAGCTGCCCTGTCATGCAAAAATCTAAACATGTTTGTGTTAGTAAATTGCTCAGTGCAAAGAAAGAGAAGTAATGGAAACCTGGTATTTCTTTGTTCTTTCTTCATGTGTCTAATAGACATGAACAAGTTCTTTGAAAAACATCTATGACCTTTGAAACATGTCTCCTCTTCATGCTCTATGTTGACTATGGTTTCAATAATAAACATACATTTGCATAAAGCATCCATATTTATCCATGCCCACGTTGATTAGAGTATTGGAAACTTGAAAAGTGTTAATTTAAGGTACATTTAGAACAAATAAAAAATGTGCGATTAATTGCGATTAATCGCTAGTTAACTCATGACAATCATGCGATTAATCGCGATAAATTTTTTTACTAGATTGACAGCCCTTTCTAATGTATTTGTCTACTTATAATGCCTCTAACAGCCTACTACACAAATTGAATAATGTTATGTAAAATAAAACAGAATAGTCTTCACTGTTTAAAGTTATAAAAGCCAGTAAGTCAAGTGATATTTCTCTTTGTATTTTGTTGTTTGATTGACAGTAATGACACAGACAGCAGGTTTATTAGGCTGCTGTCCCTTTAAGACAGAATGCATGGATCCACTATACTGATACACAGTCCATTTTCTCTCAACTGTTTATGTTCACTTAAGACATGACCGACTGGATTAATACTCACCAAGCTCGGCATTTTGAGCATATTTTTGTGTATTTTACCATTTAGACACACACACCCGAAGCTCAAAGTTCACTTTGCTTATCCGTGTCAAGAAAGACTCTTTCGTGCTTTAATAACTTTAATATCAAGCACATCCCTTTTTTTTACAAAAGTCACTTTACATTATTTTACTGATTTGCTTGCTAAGTTTGGGCTTTTGATGAGTGAAAGCGCACCGCTGGAAAGGAAAGGAATGGAATCGAGTGCAATAATCATTTAGCAAATTAATTGCACAGCCCTAAAAAGATGTTATTACTACTATAACAAGATGAAATATTTAACTCTAGGCATAAATCACCATAAATCAGGAGTATATAATATATAAATGAGTATTTTGAGTTACACATCTGTTCAATGCAATTAAAGATTATGTAAAATATGTGCATCAATGCAATTAAAATCTTTAATTGCATTGATGCACATATTTTACATGTTTTTTATGACAGTAATTCAACATGGATGATGAAAGTGATGATGCACATATTTTACATAATCTATGTAAAATATGTGCATCATCACTTTCATCATCCATGTTATGTGCATCATCACTTTCATCATCCATGTTGAATTACTGTCATAAAAAAAACATTATGGCATCCAATGAGGGCAGTGATTATAATAGAATTATGAGTAAGCATTAAGGTGTAAAATCTTAACCTGAATTGTTAAAAATGCCTTTTAACAAATCTGTGCACTGCAGATGAAGATACAAGTCTCTATATGCTTTTTTTTTGTGACATTTGTATATTTCTTTTGGTTAATGTATTGTGATGGGAGCCCAGAGACCCCGAGGCAAAGAAATGAGGCACAATTTGTCCATTAATGATGTGCATGACTCACTTATTTAAATAAATTAAACATCAAGACTGTGTTGCGTCACTTTTGTCTGACAAATCTCAGAGAGCAGGACAAGATCTGTGGAATGAGATATGCCATCATGTTTTATTATGCACAAATATTGCAGACATGCATCCAGCCTCAGATGTTGATAAATACACTGCAATATTGAAATCAACATTAGATATTTCAAATTAGAGTTATTCATCTTGCCTTTTAAAGAGGCCATATTAAGTCCTTTTTCAAAGTTTTGAGTTTGTTTTTGGGCTCTACTAGAATAGGTTTTCATGCTTGAATGTTCAAAAAACACACATATTTGACATTGTTGCATCTCCTCTCTTCTCAATCTGTCAGACCTGATCTGAGGTGTGTTTCCCGAGGCCATCGTTCTAACAAACATTCGCAAACAGCATCGCAGAGTTGTGTGTTTGGAGCGACAGATCTCGACCTGTGATTAGAAGCAGAGTTTCTAGTTTGCATGACATGTGGACTTAATAAATCCTTATCTTGAGCAAAATAAGCATTCAGTAGGCTACAATCTATATATTTTATTTCTAAATATATACAAATGTCATTTACGTCTTTTAGTTTGTCAAGAGATTTAAAGTGTCATTTTTAAAGAGTGCGCATGTGTGAATGTGCTCTAGTGTGTAAGAACGAGTCTATGATTGAATCTGAAAATAAAGCAAAATAACTGAGAAAAATGAGAAATTGTCCTCATATGTCATGTCCATAATTTATAGCAAAACATCTAGCGTTAATTCGATCTCAAACAGATTCATTAAAATAAGTTATTACTCCACCACCTGTGTGACATCATTAACCAACATGTTTGAACGTCAAATTTGTGACAGTACGGTTTCGGGAAACAGTCGTGACTAGCTAGTCGATTTCTTCAACGATGCATCTTATATCGTTGTTAAGCAGCGAGTCACGGCATTGTACGGGAAACACTCCTGTTTAGTTCCTGTCTCTATGAAGCCCCTCCTTCTGAAAAGCACACTGTGCTCTGATTGGTTGAGCGCTTCGAGTGTGTTTGTGAAATGTCCCGCCCCTTTCCATAACCACCAGTTTAACACACTACTAACTAACTCAACCAGGCCCCGCCCCTTTATTCTGCGTATTAATTATTTAAATGAGGAATATTGTGACGTGTTCGTTCCCGGAAGAAACACAAGACTACAATGGAGGCGTTTCAGGAGTTCAGAAACACTGACACTGATAAAGAGAAGAACTCCCGCTGGAAGGACTTTTTCATGCTCAAACTTTTGCATAAAAAAAACAAAACAAAAAACATAACTAAATATTTATTTTTAAGTCAAGCATTTCAAGTCAAGTGAAGGAGATTTGCGGCTCTTGTATAGGTGTTATTTGGATGGAGAGAGATAAGGTGTCTTCATTTCTCTGTTGTAAAGAGTGATGTTCTGAGGGAAGATCATGTTTTATGGATGGAGGTGGAGTGTAGATCTCTGTCTTTGAGAAGCTTGAGGGGACACTTGTAATGAATCTCTTGATGTGATTACACTGCATGTACCGTGCCACAATACGTCTCAGCTTTAATCTCACATGCATTTCAAGCATTTCAAAGCAGCGCTGGTGCTGTGGTTAACATGCAGATGAGTTGATGTGTGTTCACCTGAAGGGTTATAACCATCTCGTATTTTTAATGCAAAACAGTTATACAACACAATAAAGGGGGAATCAGTTTGCCTAATAGCTGTTTAAGAATGAAAGATGCTCACCAAATGAATAAACACTATCTTTTTTATATTCCCATGCAAACAAAAATAATGTTCAACACCCAAAAAGTAAATACAAGAACAAGAAAATCAACTTTGTGGTGCTTTACAGGGATTGGTCATTAGGTTGCACAATTCAATAAAGTGAAAGTTGATGTGTGTAATTCTTATCTGATGGTATAGTTCATCAAACAATGTCCAAAGTTGAAGTAGTCCCTTAGTCAAGTCAAGTCAAGTATATTTGTATAGCGCTTTTCACAATACAGATTGTATCAAAGCAGCTTCACAGTATTAAATTTAAATAATACAACAAGGTTTGTTTCAAGTGGAATTTATTGATTGATAAAATTAAATGAAATATCCCCAAAATATCCCCAACTGAGCAAGCCAAAGGCAACAGTGGCAAGGAACCGAAAAACTCCATCAAGTGACCTAATGGTGTCCTAAAACTCCATCAGGTGACCTAATGAAAAAAAAAAAAAAAACCTTGGGAGAGCCCAGGCTCAGTCGGGGGCCAGTTCTCCTCTGGCATTTATGAGCTAGAGGCCGGATTGTAGTTTGAACTGTAAGGTTAAAAATATTATATGAATGCCTGGCCTTAGTAGATGAATAATCCAACCATTTGCAATGAATTCACTCCAAACGATAACAGTTCTCATGCATCAGACTTTTCCAAATCAGGAACAGTCATAAGTAAGCCAAACGCCCCAAGCTTACATCCCTCTGGGCTTTAAATCCATATTTAGTTCTGAACATGCAGAGTTACAGTCACCGATAAAGAGTCCCTCTGAAATACATACAAATAAACTGCATCAAACTTCTTAGCAACAAACATCATCATCAAGGCATACTTTAAAATAACAGGAAAGAAAACAAATCCTTATTTTAAGCTGAGCGAATCTTTAATATGACCCGAGTTGTCTCAGAGAGTGATTTGTTCATTTGAACGAATCTTTAATATGACCCGAGTTGTCTCAGAGAGTGATTTGTTCATTTGAACGAATCTTTAATATGACCCGAGTTGTCTCAGAGAGTGATTTGTTCATTTGAACGAATCTTTAATATGACCCGAGTTGTCTCAGAGAGTGGTTTGTTCATTTGAACGAATCTTTAATATGACCCGAGTTGTCTCAGAGAGTGGTTTGTTCATTTGAACGAATCTTTAATATGACCCGAGTTGTCTCGGAGAGTGGTTTGTTCATTTGAACGAATCTTTAATATGACCCGAGTTGTCTCAGAGAGTGGTTTGTTCATTTGAACGAATCTTTAATATGACCCGAGTTGTCTCAGAGAGTGATTTGTTCATTTGAACGAATCTTTAATATGAACCAAGTTGTCTCAGAGAGTGATTTGTTCATTTAAACAAATCTTTAATATGACCTGAGTTGTCTCAGAGAGTGATTCGTTCATTTTGCATGGACCGCGCATGCGCAACATCCTATGGGTTCTGTACTGGAAAGAGAAATGATTAGTTCATCTCTCGAGTCTTTGGGTCCGAGTCTTTCGTTCTTCCCGTCAGTCCCATAGAGGCTATGCTGTCGGTACCGGAAAGAGAAATGATTAGTTCACCTCTCGAGTCTTTGGGTCCGAGTCTTTCGTTCTTCCCGTCAGTCCCATAGAGGCTATGCTGTCGATACCGGAAAGAGAAATGATTAGTTCACCTCTCGAGTCTTCGGGTCGGGTTCTTTTGTCACGTGATGAACGAATGACTCGAACCCGAAGTCGAAAGACTCAAAACGTGAACTAATCAATACTGTATCCGGTACTACAGACTGCATAGCTCAGGTTATGAGGATCACGGGATGAATGAACGGCTTAGATCGGGAGGTGAGGTAAACTAACAGACTGCATAGCCTGAAGACAAGATAAATTAATGAATCATTTCTCTTTCTCATAATTTGGCCTTTTCCTTGCATTGCAATTTTTTTCTTATTCTAAATGCGATCAACATTTGATCTGGCTAACATGTAACATTTTAAATGCATTCTGCTGAAATGAATGAAATGACTCGAAAAAAGATTCGTTCATTTTGATTCATTCATTCGGGTCAGTAAAATGACCCGAACTTCCCACTACTACTCTACAAACCCACCTTTACTTAAGGAGCACATTTAGGCACCACAGCACCCCTAGCGGTGTGGAGAAAGACTGCAGATAAAAGACTTCATAACAGGCTTGTCTGTTACAGTGTATTTCAAGCAAGAATCTTTCCGTGATACATCTCGACATCAGCACTGCAGTGGGTCCTAATGACGATGTTCATTAATACTGGTCCGAATGCAGAGTTAAAAATAGGCTACCAGCAGCATTAATGTCTCATCAAATCTAATGTGGGCAGAGTAAATAGGCAGAGGACAGTCTAAAGCAGGCGAGGTGGTGGATCATAAGAATAGGCCTACATACTTTAAAAAAATAAAAAAATAAACGTTTTCTGATGATTGTGGTGGAAATCTTCGGAATTATGTATAATTAGTTTAGGAAAGTGTATTAAGTTGAACTAACCCATATGCCCAGGGAATAATTTAACCTTAATGCTGTTGACTGAAACTGAAAGCATAAAAAAAAATAGCTTCTTGAAATAAAATAAGCATTAACTAAAATGAAATAAAGTATAAAAATATGCATGCAGCAATTATCGGGGCCAAGCATAAAGAACATGATAAGTCATGCCGACATGCCCAAGAGCATCAGACCGACTGCAACAACGAGTAATTAAATCATTTTAAGATGATTTTTAGGCAAAATGGCTGGAAAATAAATACAGTTACTAGTAATTTGATATAATGGTTTATCACTTTCGACCAATAGGCAGCGCTGTGACCAAATTGATGTTTTTTGTCAATATGCCAAAGAATTGCAGAGATACAGCCTTAGAGTCATTTCGGCATCATGCCTCAAATTTCTTGCTGCGGTATTTGGAAACGCTTTTGTCTATCGACACGAAATCCATAACTTTTTGTCGGCACAGTCTGAAGATGATCTGACCCAATTCTGATGAAAATCGGACAAGCGGTCTAGGAGGAGTTTGAAAAATAAGTTTTTTAAAGAAAATCAAAATGGAGGAGAGGAAGTTTAGCCGACTATGGCAAAATTGGTATCTATGTCCTCGGCATGACCCAAGGAATCTATTAAGTCCAGTTTCACAAGGTGGCGCTGCCCTGATACTTTTTGAGTACTGTTACGGCATGGTGTCGAAGACACAGTTTTGTAACAATATGCCAATGATTTCGTAAAATGTAGCATTTTACGTCAAAATTCAAAATGTCAGACGCGCAAATTCGCCGATATGGGAAAATTGGGTATCGTTCGACTTGACATGCTGCACCGAATGTGTGATTTTTGGCCCAGCCGTTCAGAAGTTATAAGCAAAAATAGCAATTTTTCATATCTCCTGACCACTAGGTGACACTGCGCGGAAACTGTGCAGGTAACCTCAGGTCATGGTTGTCATAACACACACCAAGTTTGGTCAGAATTTGCTAAAGCGTTGTGGAGATATAGCTTCGCGTCCATTTTGGCACGCTCTTGGTAGAATTCGTTTGTGCGTTATTTGAGAATGTATCGACAAATCAACTTGAATTGCATAACTTTTTGCCGGCATGGTCTGAAGATGATCTGGTTACATTTTTGTGAAAAGTAAAAAAAAAAAGAAAGTTTTTTTTGGAATATTCAAAATTGCGAAAAGATTTTCATGACGGAAAATTACATCATACGTACAGTTGGTGGCGCTAGAGGGATTGAGTTAGAGACAGCTTAGTTTAAGTTGAAGTACTAAAATAGCTATAACTAAATAAACTAAAACTTATAAATGAAAATTAATAAATACTTTATAGACATTTAAAATATATATAATAATAATAAAAGTGACAAACACATTTTGAAAGAGTTCTATTATGCTCAAGTCTGCATTTATTTATACAGTAAAAACAGGAATATTGCAAAATATTATTAAACATTTTATCAATGTTGAAAACAGTATTGCTGCTTCAGATTTTTGTGGAAACTATGATCCATTTTATTTTTTATAATTCTTTGATTAATGAAAAATTCCAACGAACAGTATTTATTTGAAATATAAATCTTTTGACACGTTATAAATGTCTTTACTGTCACTTTTGATCAATTTAATGTGTTTGTGGTGAATGCAAGTATTAATTTCTTTTAAAAAAATTGACTGACCCCAAACTTTGTTTTATGTCATGTTTTTTAACCAACTGTTTGACTTTAAGATGATCCACATGTTTAAGTATTGCCTTTTAGATGCTTTGCTAATGTGCTTTTAGATTCTGAAAGACAGCTTTGAACCGTCACTCTAGCCACAGCAGAAGTGTTTTGCGTCAGATTTGTATCTGATTTAATGCCATGTTGATTTGATATCGAATACATTTACATATCCTTAATTTCCTCTGAGCCCAGAATGAATTTTCCTGGCTAAAGATAAGATTGACTTGATTAATCTGAGTGATGGCTTTGAATGAACATTTTTACATAAATGCGCGACACGCGCACACACACACACACACACACACACACACACACACACACACACACACACACACACACACACACACACACACACACACACACACACACACACACACACACACACACACACACTGATCTGTCCGGAGGTTTGTGTGAGGGAGTTAGAAGCGCTAGCAGAGCATGTGGAATTGAATTGGACTTAAGAATGGGGCTTTGATTGGTTGTCAGTGTATCAGATGGCTGAGGTGCTTCTGGACTGAAAAAGGATCTGTCTTTATATAAGATGTGTGAAATCTAAACTCCAATACCAGTACAAACCCCATGAGATCAACACAAATCCGCTACTGGCTTCACAGATGAAAAGCAGTGCCATGCAGAGAACATGAAATTGAAAATTGAGACTTTACAGGAAACATGTTTGGAAATTGAAAATGAACTGCATATGATATTACACATTTAATATAAGGCGCAGTAAAACAGACCCGAGCTAACATGAACTAACAATGGCTTCGAATGCAGCTCAGCCAATCATAATCAGGGACTGGAACTTTCAGAATATTTTTCTTTAAGGCCACATTTATATTTAAAGGGGTGTTAAAATGCCCTTTTCACAAGATGTAAAATAAGTCTCTGATGTCCAGTGTGTGTGTGAAGGTTTAGCTCAAAATACCCCACAGATATTTTTATAAAGCATGTTAAAATTGTCACTTTTTGAGGGTAAGCAAAAACGCACACGTTTTGTGTCTGTCCCTTTAAATGTAAATGAGCAGCTGCTCCCGGCACAGGGGGCGGAGCTTCAACAGCTTGTGTCCTGAACATTTCAAAAACGTTTAGCCTTTTATGTTCAAACTGGAGTCAGACAAAGATGGAGAGACTCAAGAAGAAGTGACAACATGTAGACAACATTTCTGAATGGTTCGTGTTCCGAGGGCGGGTTTATGTAAATTCTAGGGTTGGTGATGTCACTAACCCGGGAGGAATGTGGTGTAGTCTCTACCAGCCGTTTGTTGTAGTCCTTAAAAGCAATTTCTTTAAAAGCAAATATCTCCCTTTGCTCTGAACTTTGAGCGTTGTAACTTTGCAGATGTTGTTTATGATCAAACAGCAACATTACACACTAGCTAAAGTTATGTGTATGGAAGATATTTTGAAGAACATTGGGATCTGAACAACATTGGACCCTACCGACTTTGATTATATGGAACAAAAATTCATATTGTGTTTTATACGACACGAGGGTGAGCATATGATGCCAGAATTCTTATTTTTTGGGTGAACTTTCCCTTTAATGGCTATTTGCTCTTTACAAAAAATAGGGCGCACCTTCAGTACGGGCCGCAGATTCATTTCTAAGCCACAGTGACCCAAGACTAGACAGTTACTGTGGACCCCGTTCTGTTTTATGTCTGCTTGATGCAGTTAGAGAAAAACAAATGGCTTTGGATGGAAGTTTGGCAGATATAAAGCATCTGAATCTCACACACCGCCTTCAAACGACATTTGAAGACTATAAATAGAAAGCATGTAATTTTCATCTCCTGTTTAAATTCTGTCCTGATCATCATCGCTCTTCTTAACAACCTTAGCTTGCTGTTTGAAAGACTGTAGTGTGACCAGGTGTGTGTGTGTGTGTGTGTCCTGTTTTCCAGAGGGTTTGGCTGTTGGCGTAGGCTTTGGGGCCATCGGAAAAACTCCATCAGCGACGTTTGAAAGCGCCAGGTAAGCCATGAACACAGTTTAAAGGATAGTTCACCAAACTGTTACTCTGTCCCGTATCATTCCAACACATTATTTTCTTCCGTGAAGCACAAGAGATGTTTAGCAGAATGTCACCGCTTCTGTTGTGAAAAGCATAATACAAGTTGGCTATTCAAAGATTTTGGTAACAATCAGGTTCCAACATTTATTAGTTAACATGAACTAGCAACTCTTTAAAAATGATATGATCAATAAGTCATGACAACATGTTTTTCCATTGCTTCAATAATTTAACCAATTTCAACTTAATTTTTCTTAGTTCAACTAGGCAAGAAAATGAGTTGAAATGACTTGAACAGCCAATTTGAGTAAACATAAAGATTTAAGGCGTTACAGTTGAAATACAATAAGTTGAATTACAGTGAATAGAAAATTTGGTAACACTATATATTAGCCTTTATATTTAATGCATCATAAAAGTATTTTTAATGCATTAATTATGCCTGGTAATGCACCTTATAAGGCATTATATGTCTCATGAATAATTGTAACCACAGTTATAATGCATTATAATACTGATCTATTTATTGAACGTATCTTTAGAAAGTATAATGCATTAAAACACACGACAAACAACCAATTTCAGATGTAGATGCTAAATTCACTGTAAACCACGGCTTTACGGGGCTTGTATTATGCTTTTATAAAACGATTAGTCCATTAAAAATATTTATTTAAATATTTATCACAGGTATATGTTTGTAGGCGTCGAACACGGCTCAACCAATCAGAATCAAGGACCGGAATTATCCATCAATAACGGCCTAAATTTCAGTCTGTTCCACACAAAAAGCTAGTTTCGGGAGAATATGGTACACAAGTCATAACTTTATGATACTTTTGTGGTGCTTCTTGAGCTTTGCAGTTTAAATAGCCATGCTTTTGTTGTTTGAAAAAGAGCAGCTTGGACATTCTGTCTAACATCTGATTTCGTTTTTTTAGGGGTTATATAAAAAAATGATGAGGCCAGAAGAACATTAAACTGAATGTAGACAAATTGTAATAGTAAAAGATAGTGGCTGCTAATGCTTGAAGTCCTAATAACAGAGGATCTGGACTGAGAACACATGATTCATCACTTCCTCTTGTAGTTAGTAAAAAAACAAGTTGCTTTGCATGAATATCTAACATCCTTTGCTATATTGAAAGCATTGATTTTAATTGATAATATCTCAAAAACTGCCCTCAAATGAGATAACAATTAAAAATGCAATATATTAAATCCCAAGAATGTTGAAGAGTTGAAATCTCGGTCACACATACTGTACGTGAGCAAAAGTGATGTCTGGCCATCTTCAAACTTTAATTGAAATATTAAGCATATTATTGTGCTTGGAGTCATTTGTTTTATTTGTGATAATGCAATGAAACACACCAAATTATGAGGCTGTCATACAAGTTAGTGATGAACACATGCGGGGGGAAAATAAACGAGAGAACCAACGAAAACGAACTGATAATATATGCTTTTTCCTGACAGCTTTTTTGTTTTCTCTGCATTTTTTTTACATATATAAACCTATTACTTTTTTGCCAAGTAATTTTGTCAGACAAATACCTTAACTAAGTTTAGTGTTTTGTTCTTCTCTCATATTTTACATATTTAAAAAATAGAACATATTTTCCTCACATTTTGATTGTTTAATCACAGGTTCATTAAAACCATCACTTTCGGCCACGTTTTTTTATATTACTTTAACTCACCATTAAATTAAGCGATTTCAACTTTTTTAAATCAAAGTTATGCGTGATTCAACTCGATTTTTTCACGTTGGTTTAATATAATTTAAGTTGAAATGACTTCATCCAAGTTCAGCCAAGGCAGAAATTGAAAGTTGAAATGGGTTCTAGATTTTTTGCAGTCAGGCGTATACTGGAACATGAAGGGTTTCTCTTCATTGTTCTCTGTCGAGAAAGAAACTAATATGGGGCCAGAAGGACGTGATGATGAGTTGATTCATTGTGGGGTGAATTATTTATTTAAAAGGGCTCATGCAGAGTCATATCCTGCGGTTTAGTGTGACTGGATGTTTCTTGAGTTTAGCCGACAGGATTGTGTGATGCTGTCACCAAGTGGTCGAAACTGGTATTGTGAGAACTCTGTGTCTCTCCCAAACACACACACACACACACACACACACGCACACACACACGCACACACGCACAAAGAACGTGCTGTTGTGATAATGCACACATGTTAATATCCATGTTCTCGAGTCTGTTTAAACATGAGAATCCTGCCAGACAGGGAGGGAGCGAGCGAGAAGGAAACCGGCTAACAAGTGTTCACATCTTACTCCCAGATGGAGTCTATTAGCCATCGCTGAGAATCAGAGCCGCATTGTAAGCGTTCAAGCACCTGGACTCCACTATGTGTGCGCACATTTGTGACCAGATGTGAGCCAAAGCTCGCAGATGTTTGAATGTGTGTCTTTTATTCTGCATTTCTGCCTGTGTGTGCCTTTAATACCATGTATTTCCATATAGGAAAAGCTGTTTTGGATTAGTGTTGCAATCATATAATCTCTTTACATCCATACTGACAACTCAGGGTTTCCTACTCTGCGCTGCACTCTAGATGAAGCCTCTATTTGCGCATGATTAAAAGCGCAGAGAGAAGGAGAGACAGATGGATGAATGGAGACATAGTTTGTTCAACGAGTAAACACAGAGCAGCTTTGAACGTATGATACGGCATAAGAAAGAGGTCTTTGTCTCAGCCTAAAAACAATTGCACGAGGGCAAACGGAGAGTGGAGCCAAAGTCCCTTTAAGGCAAGTCATTCAACACATCTTATCCCGCCATATTGCTCCCATTCATAGGAATATGAGTGCACCGCCTGTGTATATCTCAAGGTTTTGGTAGAGTGCAAGTCAAGTTAAGTTTATGTGTAGTGCTTGGCACATTATTTCAAAGCAGCGTTACATAAAATCATGATGTTATTGTTTATAATATCTCAGTATTTCCATGCATTATAGTTGCATTTAGCAGATTAGAGCTGGGTGAGAATATAGTTACATTTAGCAACAAATCAAACAATCAAGCAGTTAATATTTATTATACATTAGGCCTATATATTGTGTTACATGAGAATACTGCATGTATGCGGATAAAGTTGCATGAACTATATATCCAACTTGAAACATTATATGATGGTGATTTATAAAGATTATAAAGCAATAATAAAAATAATAATAAAAAACAAAACTTTTTTTAAATATATATTTTTATATATATATAATTTTTTTAATTTTGTTTTAAAATTATTATTATTGCTTTATTGCTTTATAATCTTTATAATTGAGTTCTATGAAGGGGAGATTTTAAATGTTTTAATCAAGAGAAATTTATATAATAAATTTAAATGCAATAAATTAATAAATTTAATTATGAGAATTTTTTTTAATTATTATTGTTAATAATGCTTAATCGGTGTATTTTGAAAAAGAAACATTTAAAGTCGGCATGAAACGGACTGGTCTTTTCTTCCCTATTGTGACGTATATCCGAATGAAACGCTTCTGGGACAAGAACAAATGTAGAAGAGAACAAAACACAATAATAACAATAAAAACAGAACAAAATCTCATCAGAGAAGAGAAGAGATGCTGCAAGAGGGAGTTATTCTGATTCAAGATCACAGGAACATACATTTAAAACAGTAATGATGATGTGCGCGGATAAATCATGTAGAATAAATGCTGCAAAATAAAGAAACGATTTCTTCCAGCTTCATATTTTGATTCTTCCATTCCTCGACTCCACTGGAGAAAGTGCTGCTGGTTTTGTGTTTATCATTCTTTTCCACGACACAAACCTTGTTGGTTTTGTGAAGCTGCACCAGAATATCCCCACTAGACTTTCGTTATTAAGTGAGAAAGAAATGTGAAATTCCCAAACACACAACCAGTTTATTCTGAAAATAAAATTTTCGAAATTATGACTTTTCCCAGTCAACATGACTCTGCTCCAGTTATGTCATACTCTGCACTACTCTACTGTACTGTACTGTACCCTCCTTCTGTCTGTCATTTCTGGCTAAACATACAATGTAATCAACACTTGCATGACTTTAAAGTTGTTTTGAGGAACCAGGAGGATCCCAGATCTCTTTTAAAGGATTTCTGGGAAGTGGAACAGTTTACATTATTGCCATTAGTCTCTGGTAATTAATGTGGGATGGCTGGAATTCACAGGGATCTACAGGGAAGCCACATTGGATCATGTTTTCCATTCAGTGAACTGAAACCTTCCGAGTGTTTGGTCCTCGCAGGCAAAACCCTCAACAAACGATTAATAACGGGACGTTATAGACCTGTTGAGTCAGTGGTGATTCTTACGTTCCTTCAAATATCAGACGTTAGTCATTCAAGAATCTCTTTTGGGCTTGTGCTAATTGTATGTTATTAGCACACCGAAAACCGCTAGCTTTATTAGCCTGACCTTTATGCTGAAAAGTTTAATCCTGTGTTATATTTTTGTGATTTTCTGTGGCAATAAATTGCCTTTTCCAGACATGCACAACCTAAAGTGCGTTTGCTAATGTTATTTCACCTTCAGCCTTAGAGAAGATGCTTGTTTCTTCAGAGGCGTCTGAACAGCTTGACCTGTCGGAGGTTCTGGATGTGGCCAGGGGCCGGTTTCACAAAGCTATTTTAGACCGGTCTATAGTGTTAGACAAGTCAAAAATGTGCTCATAGACTGGGCTAATGCAAGTTAGACTGTTTCACAAAAATAAAGACTGACTTAATTATACCAAAAAAATTTGACGCCTTACCCCCAGGCTAACTTACCCCCAGACCCCTTATCCCCAGGCTAACTTACCCCCAGACACCTTACCCCCAGGCTAACTTACCCCCAGACACCTTACCCCCAGGCTAACTTACCCCCAGACCCCTTACCCCCAGGCTAACTTACCCCCAGACACCTTACCCCCAGGCTAACTTACCCCCAGACACCTTACCCCCAGACCCCTTACCCCCAGGTTAACTTACCCCCAGACCCCTTACCCCCAGGCTAACTTACCCCCAGACACCTTACCCCCAGGCTAACTTACCCCCAGACACCTTACCCCCAGACCCCTTACCCCCAGGTTAACTTACCCCCAGACCCCTTACCCCCAGGCTAACTTACCCCCAGACCCCTTACCCCCAGGCTAACTTACCCCCAGACCCCTTATCCCCAGGCTAACTTACCCCCAGACACCTTACCCCCAGGCTAACTTACCCCCAGACACCTTACCCCCAGGCTAACTTACCCCCAGACCCCTTACCCCCAGGCTAACTTACCCCCAGACACCTTACCCCCAGACCCCTTACCCCCAGGCTAACTTACCCCCAGACCCCTTACCCCCAGGCTAACTTACCCCCAGACACCTTACCCCCAGGCTAACTTAGGTCTCTATGTTACCTTGGCAACCAGCAGTAACAATCAGTTACATTACAAACAGCCAAAAGAAAAGGGAAAATGGCTCATAATTTAGACATTTCTTCTTGTTACTACATTCTCCGCTAAATTTCCCAAGTAAAATGTCCTTGTAACTGTTACACTCCTCCAACAAACACATATTATCCGCTGGGGTAAACTGCACTGAGCAGCTGAATGCGCTTACTCGATCCGCCATGTTTTTTTTGTTTCGAAAAGTGTCTTATTTTACCCAGAATGCATTGCAGTGTAGTCCTACTTAAGATAGTCAGAGTCTTAAGTGCTTTGTGCAACGGTCTGATTTACATGTCTATCTGAAGTCTGACTATCTACTATATCTAAGCCATAGTCAAATTCTATCCTTGTGAAACGCTCGATGGTGTTTTAGGCCCCCAATGGCTCCTTAGAGGCAGCTAACCCTACCCTCAAACTTAAACCTACCCATCCCCTCGCTGCCTGGAAGGCGCCGTTGGGGGCATAAAACACCAAGTGCCTTGTGAAACCGGCCCCTGAAGTGATGGAAAATGTTTACACTTTATTCAAATATTATTACACATTTGTTAATGCACTCTAAAATATGCTGAGTTGTTTCAATACATGTTTGGGTCAAATATGGACAAACCCAGCCATTGGGTTGAAAAATGTAATTTAAAAATGTAAATCAATGGTTTGGTTTGTCTATATTTGATCCAAACGTGGATTGAAACAACTCAGCATTTTTTTTTAAGAGTGTAGTTGTGATTAAAATCAATAGTTTTATTTGTGATAATGCTATGAATTGTGCACAATATTTAGCCAGACTGTCATACATAAATTTACGAACACATGCAGAACCAATGAAATATTATGTTGTAGTCAATGTATGCGTTTTCCTGTCAGCTTTTTGATTTTAAATAATACATTTAGTGTTTAGTTCTTCCCTCATATTTAAAATATTTTAAAATATAAAAGTGTCCTCTTATTTCGATAGTTGAATCAAACTTGTAGGGTCATTAAACACTGCTTTCCCAGTTTGTGAGAGCGTCTCGTCCTCCATCCTGAGCCACTGAAGGCAGTCAGACAGACAGTCTTCTCTCTCTCCTCTGAAACAAAAGTCTGTTTGTTTTCCAGGGAAAAGCCACTCTTCTGTTTCTTTCCCTTTCCCAGCACTCTTCTCCCAGTCAAAGCAGTCCTTGCATTCCCCAGTACCCACATACTCAAGTGGACTGTTAAAACCAGATGCTCAGAGACTCTTCAAAGAAACTGGGACTTTCTTCTTTTTTTTTTTTTTGCGTTTTTGCATCTCAAATGTAGGTACAGCGCACATGTTTCTGCGATCCGCTGAAGCCCAGATCGGGTGTGTGTTGGGATAAATGTGCTGCTGACATCACTGAACTGTACCGACTCGCTCCTCATCGCATGCAACAGCGGAGGTGACGTGACCCTGGAGTTGTCAAAACATTTTACGACAAGTTTATTTTATTTCCAGGGCTAAATGTGATGAACTCAGCTGGAATAACATCTCCCCTCCTGCCTCTCTGCTGGAGGTGTTTCTGTCAAAACCCTGAGGCGCACTAACATTAGTCCTCTACGCATCAATTATGTCATATTTAAAGAGCGAACGAGCTCGTTTTAGTGGAGCTCGATCTTATGCTCGCCTTTCCGTCAGCAATTTCCTCTGGTGAAAGACTTATACAAATGAATGATGAAAGTTACTGAGAAAAAATAATGAAAATGGCCTGATAATTTAACTTAGTTTAAATTATTTAATTATTTGCTTAAATTTTGCTTATTTCCTGACCAATCATTTCTGACGATTAAGAGCTTAGTGTTTAGCCACTTTATGGAAATCATATATATATATACAGTACAGGCCAAAAGTTTGGACACATTACTATTTTTAATGTTTTTGAAAGAGGTTTCTTCTGCTCATCAAGCCTGCATTTGTTTGATCAAAAATACAGATTTTTTTTTTTATATTGTGATATATTATTACAATTTAAAATAATTGGTTTTCAATTTATTATATGTAACATCCAGTCTATCACATGATCTTTTAGAAATCATTCTAATATTCTGATTTATTATGAGTGTTGGACACAGTTCTGCTGCCTAATATATTTGATGAATAAAAGGTTCAAAAGAACTGCATTTATTTAAAATAAAAAAATATTTTCTAATAATATAAATCTTCTTTACTATCACTTTTTTATCAATTTAACACATTACATTTATTCATTTTAGCTGACGCTTTTTATCCAAAGCGACTTACAATTGCTATATATGTCAGAGGTCGCACGCCTCTGGAGCAACTAGGGGTTAAGTGTCTTGCTCAGGGACACATTGGTGTCTCACAGTGGATTCGAACCCGGGTCTCTCACACCAAAGGCATGTGTCTTATCCATTGCGCCACACCACCCCTATATGAATAACATCCTTGCTGAATAAAAGTATTGATTTATTTATAAATTACTGACCCCAAATTACTGACCAGTAGTGTATATTGTTGTTACAAAAGATTTCTATTTTTAAAACATTTGCTTCTTTTTTCTTTTCTTCTTTTCTTTTTTTACTTTTTATTCATCAAAGTATCACAGGTTATGAAAAAATATTAAGCAGCAGAACTGTTTCCAACTTTGATAATGAATCATCATATTAGAATGATTTCTAAAGGATCATGTGATAGACTGGCGTAATGATGCTGAAAATTCAGCTTTGCATCACAGAAATAAATGATAATTTAAAGTATAATAAATTGAAAACCAATTATTTTAAATTGTAATAATATATCACAATATAAAAAAAAAATTCTGTATTTTTGATCAAATAAATGCAGGCTTGATGAGCAGAAGAAACCTCTTTCAAAAACATTAAAAATAGTAATGTGTCCAAACTTTTGGCCTGTACTATATATAATTTGAGATATATAAGCGGGTCAGTCAATTGGGAAAGAATGTCAAAGTGGATAATAATAATTGTATTATCATATTTTGTTAAATGTTGTCCAAGCAATAACAGATCTGCCGTTTAATATCAGTCTAATCAAGCCATTATTGAACCTCATTTGATTTATAGTTATTACATTACTAATGTCTGTAAATGTCTTTAGAGATGTTTTAATAGCGTCACTAATGTGAAGTTTCAAGTTGTATCTCTGATTCTATTTGTTTTCATCATTATTTAAGTTCATACTTGACACATTTCATTAATTAAAAATATATGTAGTTAAGTTGCTTTTTTATACGCGATAGATTATCAGAGCTGTGCATTGTTGCATTGGTGTATATAAATGGAAATTTCACTCTTCTTTGTGTTCGTTTAGTAAAAAAAAAAAAAGGCATATTTTAATTTACCTAGATTTACTCCATTGCACTTTCTGCTTTAAACTAGTTGGATCTACTTGGTACCCTGGAAATCCAGAGTTCTCGCGAGAGCACAAGTTGAATTTGCTCAGCGAGTTATTCTGGTGTCGAGTAATGATGCTCATTAAATATGCCCCTCGATCTGAGCTGGACCAATCACATCGGGTTATCTGATATAGGCGGGCCAGAGGCGAGATGACGACAGCGCTGTGATGTCGAAGTCATTAGTAAACATTGCTAGATGGCTATGGATGAACACCAGTTGTTTGAAACGGCTTTGGCCGCTACAATGAAAAATGTAGGGCCCTATCTTGCACCCAGCGCAATTGACTTTGTACACCGACGCATGTATCATTCCTATTTTGCACCCGCGCACAGCAGACTTTTCCCTCCACAGACGCACGTCGGTAAACTAGCAAATGCATTTGCGCTCCCGGGAGCGGTTCAGCGCAAAGAGGAGGCGTGTTCCGGCGTAAACGTTCCCTGGTGCTATTTTGCAGGTTTAGAAAACAATTCCGCCACTGACCAGGAGAAACCTCGTCTAAAGTCAGTGGCGCGTTGCGCATGTTATTCAGATGCTATTTTAAGGGCGCATGCTTGGCCGTAATCAATGTAGCGTGTGCACAACGCACATACACTTTGCTTATCTCATCTACACACAGACGCAGCAGTTCTCATTTTAGAAAACCATACATTATTACAAGGAAAAATATTAACACACGAGGGAAATCATTGTTGTGTCCATGAAGATGTGAAAAAATAGGCATAAATCTAGCTTACACATTTACCCAAATTATCATACGCCTGTTTAACCGAAGCTAATTTGGGTGTGTTTCTCCATCCCCAATGTCACTTCTCTGTGTTTTACGGCCCTGACGAGAACGTCGGTCTCCTCTGCTGTGAACCGCTCCTGGCAAATCCGCCGTTATAATAGCAAGCCGCCATGGAACAAGCGCGCCTGCTCTTAAAGGGAATGTGAGATGTCGCTCTGATTGGTTTATTTCACGTTATGCCCAAACCACACCTATGAGTAATGAAGCGACTTCAGACCAACACATTTTATATTTGCGTCGGGCGCAAGAGTAATTTATCCCGCCGGTATAATAGCAACAGCACCCAGGATCTGCCCACAAAGTTACTTGCGTTTCGCACTTGATACTTGCGTTTCAGATCGTTAAAATACTTTATAAAATACTCGAGACTTTTTCTCTAAAACAGGAACAGAAGACGCCGCTCGAATCGTTCCTTTGCAAGAAGGGCGTTTTTGCTGTTTTGCCGACCGGATACGGCAAGAGTCTAATCTACCAGTTAGCTCCGCTGGAAGCTAAGCGATAACTTGTTGTGATTGGTCGTAGTGTTATCCAATTGCGTGCAGTGAGATTTTCAAATGCATGCTTGGTGCCGCCCCTCGAGCTGGCCGATTTTCATTAGTCGACGCCAGACCATTAATCTTTCAGATTTAGGTCTGGATTTCCAGGCTATCGACTTGGCGAGATTCACATTCAATTCACATTCGATTCAATTCAATTCAATTCACATTTTCAATTCACATTTGATTCCAGATTTTCATAGTTGTATCTCAGCCAAATATTGTCATATCCTAACAAACCACACATCAATGGAAAGCTTATTTATTCAGCTTTCAGACAAAAGCTGACCCATGTGACTGGTTTTGTGGTCCAGGGTCACAAATGTGTCTGTTGTCATTGTTCAGCATGGTCTTCAGTGTTTGTTGGACTATGTTGATGTGTTCTGGGAACTGATCTACTGTGTTTACTGGTCCTGTGAGTGTACGCTTAACCAAACACACACGCCAACAGGAATTCTGCCGCACAATGGAGCTTTGCAGAAGATCATAAACAGCTTGTCAGCAAAGACCCAAAAACTTCCAGATTGATTTCTTGATGTCAAATTGGGACAGAAGGTTTGTGCTTTTCACAGATGTGGACCTTACAGGATTTCTCTGTTGGTTTTATTGATTTATTGAGTCTCCACTCAGTCAAACAGAGTGTGAGCTCGCATCTCTGTAGTTTTGATCTCGTGTTTCTTCTAAATCTGTGTGTGTTCTTCAGCTTTAGCTCTCTCTGAGCTTTGGTCTGTATGTTTTGGACTCTTCTCGTCCTCAGGCTTCCTCTGATGCTTATTGTGTCATTGATGCACCACAGCACATTCGTTTAATGAATCATGTTTGTTTATTTGATTCTCATCTGACAGACTGACGAGAGGTTCATGCTTCAGTTCCCACAATGCTCCCGTCAGGAATGATTGAGATGTTTATAATGCGCTTTTATTTTCTGAGTTGATCTTGAATCTGACGGATTAACAATAATCTATCTAATAATCAAATCTATCTATCTATCTATCTATCTATCTATCGTTTTGTCGTTTTATTTGTTCTATCTGTCGTTTTATCCATCCATCCATCCATCATCCATCCATTGTTCATTCTATCTATCTATCTATCTATCTATCTATCTATCTATCTATCTATCTATCTATCTATCTATCTATCTATCTATCTATCTATCGTTCTATCGTTTTGTCATTTTATCTGTTCAATCTATCGTTTTATCCATCCATCCATTCATCATCCATCCATTGTTCATTCTATCTATCTATCTATCTATCTATCTATCTATCTATCTATCTATCTATCGATCGATCGTTTTGTCGTTTTATTTGTTCTATCTGTCATTTTATCCATCCATCCATCATCCATTCATCATCCATCCATTGTTCATTCTATCTATCTATCTATCTATCTATCTATCTATCTATCTATCTATCTATCTATCTATCTATCATCTATCTATCGTTTTGTCGTTTTATTAGTTCTATCTGTCGTTTTATCCATCCATCCATCCATCCATCCATCCATCGTTCTATGTTGTTTTATCTGTTCTATCTATCGCTTTATCCATCCATCCATTTATCATTCATTATATCTATCTGTCATCATCCATCGTCCTGTTCGTCCGTCCATCCGTCCTTTCCGTCCGTCCGTCCTTCCATCTGTCCATCCATCAGTTTATCTATCTATCTATTTATCTACAGTATTTATTTATTGTGAACTATTCAAAATCTTAAATACAATTTAAAGTCTGTCAAAGGTTTACTGCGTCTACACATGTTCTAAGAGTCGTAAGCCCTATTTTATTCCCTCTTCATGTACATTTCCTTTCAGCGAAAAGAACCAGCTGGACCGGAGCAGTTTGACATGTACATTTTTGCATGATATGAACTAAAGAAGCAAGGAGTCTGTCACTGTTTTCAACTATATTTCATGTTTATTGCTGATAGACAATGTGCCCTATTTTAACGATCTGAAACGCATGTTTCAAGCGCGAAACGCAAGTAACTTTGTGGGCGGGTCTCGGGCGCTGTTGCTATTATACCGGCGGGATAAATGACTCTTGCGCCCGACGCAAATCTAAAATGTGTTGGTCTGAAGTAGCTTCATTACTCATAGGTGTGGTTTGGGGCGTAACGTGAAATAAACCAATCAGAGCGACATCTCACATTCCCTTTAAGAGCAGGCGCGCTTGTTATTATAACAGCGGATTTGCCAGGAGCGGTTCACAGCAGAGGAGACCGACGTTCTCGTCAGGGCCGTAAAACACAGAGAAGTGACATTGGGGATGGAGAAACACACACAAATTAAACACGCCTCCTCTTTTCGCTGAACCGCCTCTGGGAGCGCAAGTTCATTCCCTAATTTACCGACGTGCGTCTGTGGAGGGAAAAGTCCGCTGTGCGTCGGGTGCAAGATAGGGCCCAACGTCTAACTTGCCTTACGGGACTTTGGATCAGATTTAATGTAATTATGGATGAAGCAAAGCTGTAGGTCATGCCCTCCTGAAACCAATGAAGCCTACATGTATGATTCATTTTTATTATGAAAACAAGCATACTTAGAAAGACCCTCATTATGTGTCCCACACTAATGACTTATCTAATGAGTCTAATGAGTTTAATCTTCAAATTAACACATTCATTGAAACGGTAAAACATATCAGCATTTCTTCTTCTCCATTTTAATCTCATGATACTTACAGTATATATGTCAAATATTATCACAGATAATACATTTACACAAACCTTGCAGAATGTGTAAGATGTTTAGAATTAATATCTATTTGTAATCCAAATGTTACAGCACATTTAACATAGTTCTATATAAAACCCTTTCTTCTAAGAGTGTGGTATGTAAAATTATTCAGAAAAAATTCAGTTTATCCTTCAAAATATATACTGTATATACAGGCTGTGAAAATATTTAGTCAAAATGTGATGTAGTGAGAAAAGAAAGCAGGAGAAGGAAGAGAGCGAGAGAGGGAGAGAGAGAGAGGGAGGGAGGGAGGGAGAGAGAGAGAGACAGAGAGAGAGAAAGGGAGAGAGACAGAGAGAGAGGGAGAGAGAGAGAGGGGGGGAAGGAGAGAGAGGGAGAGAGAGAGAGAGAGAGAGGGAGAGACACAGAGAGAGAGAGAGAGAGAGGGAGAGGGAGGGAGAGAGAGAGAGAGAGAGAGAGAGAGAGAGTGTGTGAGAGACACACACACAGAGAGAGAGAGTGTGTGAGACACACTGAGAGAGAGAGAGAGGGAGGGCTGGACTGATGGCTCTCTATCTAAATGTTATTCTCTGCCGTCCTCAAAGAGCACATTGTGCTTTGAATCTGAAAAACATAGGGCCCCTGTTCTCCCTCTCTCTGTCTCTCATCCATCTCTCTCCCTCTTTCTCCACATCCCTCCATTTCCTCCACCCCGCCCTGTTCTCCCTCTCGCGTTTTCATTCTGCCGTCTCTCATCTCCCTCACTTGATAAGGACTTTGAAAGACATTTCTCTCGATCGCTTTTATTTTCTTGTTTTCTTGAGCTTTGGCAGCGGTTGGTGAAGCGTCTATAAAAATAAACCCTCTCTGGCCTCTTATATTATTCGTTTGTTGTTCCTCCGTCTGTTTTTCCAACAAGGAATAGCGTGTTGACAGCATTTGATAAGTTAAGCATTATAAAAGAATACAATTATGAATGCATAATTCTGCATATTTTCCCTTCAGAGCAGTTTCCATCTGTGTCTGCTCAGAACGGCTCAAACCCCCAAACATGTTTGTTCTGTGAGCGAATGCTGTTAATCAGAGTTTGGACTGAACTCAGGTCAGTTTCGCAGGACACGCTTGGCTCGACACCACAGGTGTGTGTTTATACATGCCAGTAAAATATGGCACACACTCCAACTTTCTGTCTGGCCGCCTCAAAGACGCACCTGCCGTTCTCAAAGCCGGGGTTATTACTGGTATATATGAGTTTGAGGGAAGAAACTGTGTGTTTCTGCATTACAGACTGTAAGTTAAAGAGAGTTTATGGGAGGAAAGAGAATTAATCTGCTTTACTTTTTCACCTTAATGTTCCCTCAAACATTTCATAATCAATGAGGGTTGCTGAAGTATACGTTACAAACACACACACACACACACACACACACACACACACACACACACACACACACACACACACACACACACACACACACACACACACACACACACACACACACACTTGTACATCTATCTTTATGAGGACATTCATTGACACAATGCAATCTCTAGCCGCTTACCCAAACCTTACCCATCACAACTAAGTGCCTAACCCGACCCCTGACCCTAAACCGACCCTTAACCTCATTATAACCTTATCCCTAAAACCAAGTCTTGACCCTCAAACAGGCCTTTAAAGGCTCTCAGAGAGTGTGGACCGGCCAAAATGTCCTCACTCCACTGGTCTAAAACTCAAACTGGTCCTCACAAAGATAGTTGTACACACGTTGGTCCTTCTTTGAGTGTTTGAGGATCATCTCTTCTACTCTTTGAGTATTAGATAGATACTGTACATTTGTTTCTAGATATTAAACACACTCCTGATGGCCTTCCCGTACAGTAACTCTGCTTCATTATGAGTAAGCAAAGCTCTGGGCTATACCATCTTTGAAGCAAACTAATGAGAAATGACAAGCCAGCACAAACAGCTATAGGCATCTAGATTCCTCTTTTTCTCTGTGTTACAGAACTGTGTGTGTGCGTGTGTGTGTGTGTGTGTGTGTGTGTGTGTGTGTGTGTGTGTGTGTGAATCTCTTTATCTGCTTCATCCGTTCAGGATCATTGTACACTTATCCACTAGGAAAAACGTTTATTAAAAATATGTGACTTAGATTTTTATCATTTGTCTTGTCAGCATTTATCCATCTTTTAGAGCGTAATAATATGCATGTCACTCCTATATGATCCAGCTGGAATGTGGAAACCGGTTAATAAGGCAATAACCTAAATGTAGCAAAAATAATAATAATAAATAAATCTGACAAACAATGAGTTTCTACACTTGCACACACTTAAATGACTTAATTATCTTAGGCCGCTGTACGTGAGCTGTATCGTTCAGTTTCGTTCCGACAAACGGGGCACTAATTTTTCTTTTGCTCAATATGTTCAACGTTAATAAAAGGTATCCAAGCAAAAAGTTCTCCACGCATTATCCTGCAGTTAATGAGAAATTGTAATTTATTGGCGCACTATATTGACTGCGTATTGAGACGTCTAAAACTGTTGAGCTAGATTTTCAACCAATCAGCATCGAAAATGTAAGTAGGTCACAGCCGAAATCAAGCCAATATCACTACGCACTTGTAAACAGAGGAGGACGTAAGCAGCGCATCTTCATCTGATAGCGGCGATCAAGCTCGATTAACACCCGTAAAGTGTATTCTTCATGTCGGAAAAGATGGTGGGAAAGGTCCGCAGCCCTTTACTGAAGTCCGATGGGAAAAAAAATCAAGCATAGGAATGGCTCAAAACGTCGGACACTACGGAGCTAACGTTAGCTATTGCTAATAAACATGTTGCCCTCCTGGACAAACCGGTCTCTGATGTCCCAACAACTACGGGTTTCACCCGGCCTGCTATCGGCGTTTTATAGACGCTGGTTGAAAATCTAGCTCAACAGTTTTACATGTCTCAATACGCAGTCAATATAGTGCGCCAACAAATGACAATTTCTCATTAACTGCAGGATAATGCGTGGAGAACTTTTTGCTTGGATACCTTTTATTAACGTTGAACATATTGAGCAAAAGAAAAATTAGTGCCCCGTTTGTCGGAACGAAACCCTATTTCTAGGCCTCTTTTAGGCTACCGACAGCGGCCTATCTGTTTAATAATAAAAAAAGATCTAAAAGCTTAAAATTCTTGATTCTTATCTATCTATCTATCTATCTATCTATCTATCTATCTATCTATCTATCTATCTATCTATCTATCTATCTATCTATCTATCTATCTATCTATCTATCTATCTATCTCTATCTATCCATCTCTATCTATCTATCTATCTATCTATCTATCTATCTATCCATCTCTATCTATCTATCTATCTATCCATCTCTATCTATCTATCTATCTATCTATCTATCCATCTCTATCTATCTATCTATCTATCTATCTATCTATCTATCTATCTATCTATCTATCTATCCATCTCTATCTATCTATCTATCTATCTATCTATCCATCTCTATCTATCCATCTCTATCTATCTATCTATCTATCTATCTATCTATCTATCCATCTCTATCTATCTATCTATCTATCTATCTATCTATCCATCTCTATCTATCTATCTATCTATCTCTATCTATCTATCTATCCATCTCTATCTATCTATCTATCTATCTATCTCTATCTATCTATCTATCTATCTATCTATCTATCTATCTATCCATCTCTATCTATCTATCTATCTATCTATCTCTATCTATCTATCTATCTATCCATCTCTATCTATCTATCTATCTATCTATCTATCTATCTATCTATCTATCTATCTATCTATCTATCTATCTATCTATCTCTATCTATCTATCTATCTATCTATCTCTATCTATCTATCTATCTATCTATCTATCTATCCATCTCTATCTATCTATCTATCTATCTATCTATCTATCTATCTATCTATCTATCTATCTATCTATCTCTATCTATCTATCTATCTTTTGTTTTTCTGGTATTTATCTCACATTGAGCTTAACTGCTACTTTTTAATATTTTGTTAAACTTCTTAAATTCTTGAATATTTAATGCTTTATTAATATTATAATAAATTAATAAATATATATACAGTACCATGTCAAAAGTTTGGAAACATTACTATTTTTAATGTTTTTGAAAGAAGTCTCTAATGCTCATCAAGCCTGCATTTATTTAATCAAAAATACAGAAAAAAACCTGTAATAGTGTGAATTATTATTATTATTATTATTATTATATCAATTTAAAATAATGATTTATGACGGATGAAAATTCAGCTTTGCATCACAAAAATAAGTTACATTTTAAATATTAAAATAGAAAACCATTATTTTATATTGTAATAGTCAAGTCACCTTCATTTATATAGCGCTTTTAACAATATGAATTATTTCAAAGCAGCTTTACAGTGATAATCGGAAATTACAGTAACAATCCAATACTTTTTTTTTTAAAGTAATTTTCCAATAATCCAACAAAGAACAATCAATCAATTAAAACTAACTTTAGCTGGACAATAACTTTATCCTAGAGCTGCTGTAAAGCCTAAACAATCTCTGTTACTGTAATCTCCTATTATGTTATGTTTCACAATATTACCGTTTTTTTTTTTTTTTTTTTTTTTTTTGTATTTTTGATCAAATAAATGCAGGCAGAAGAAGAGCATTCTTTCAAAAACATTAAAAATAGTAATGTTTCCAAACTTTCGACCAGTACTGTATATATATATATAGCCAGTAGAACACATGAGCTGATAAGACGGTTCAGTCCAGAGTGTGTTATAAAATGTTTTAGCGCACTTTTCCCACAGTGCCTCCGCGAGTGAGAAGCAGCGGGTATACGCTGAGTACTGGGGTCAAAGGTCACTGGAAAGCCATAGTGATTGGTGCAGATGGTTTTGGGGATTTTCCCTCATTTCGCCCAGATCCCCATGCTCTTCCCAACACACAGATGCCCATTCAGGGCAGACCCCCATGACGAGGGGGGGCACCAGAGGCCCTTTGTGCCCAGAGAGGAGCTCTGTGGTCAGACACTGGACCCACTGTCTTCCCTTCTCAATGGAGGCTTCTTCATGCTTTTGCAATAACGTTGGAATGCTTCCCTTTATGTTTTTTGGGGGGTTTGTTTTAATACAGACGTCTGAACCGACACACACTGTATCACAAATCCCACTAATCCCGCTTCGTTTTACTTTACTTTTAAGCTTGTGTACTAAGCGAAGAAAGGGAAGTGTTGGAATGGCATTGTGCGTTGTGAGATCTCCACCCTGTTTCAGTGCTGAGAGCTTGTGGTTTACTGAAGCCTGTCCTCAGAGGTGAACACACACTCTTCACACACAGAAATAGACCTGCCTCAGAGGAGTGAAATATGCCAGAGGAGAATTCCTGGGGATGGGAAAACATGTTTCTGAAACGTTGAGAAGGGCTGTTGTTTCCACACTGTGTGAACGAGTTCACGTCGCCCTTCTCCAAAACCTTTTTCTTCAGTCTTTCATTATGCCACACCACAGCTTCTCCTGTCTCATCCTCCCTTCATTTCTCTTCCTCTGAGAGTCGGCATGAAATGGAAATTCACCCTGTTTATTTTCTAAATGCATCTTATAGATGATCTTCATTCATGCATGTTGCATTTAAAAAAAAATAATGTTCAATGAAAATCTGCTGAACTTGACTGAACTTATATTTCTCATAAAGAAATAAAGGCTTCAATTTGTGCATAGTTAATGCTTGCATTTATTTATTTATTTATTTTAGATATTTTTATTATATCTCTTTAAAAAGAGATCAAACTTAAGTCTGTGCTCCAAAACATTTAAGATTTATGCACTTTCCATGCTCAAGTCCATGCTTATAAAGTGAATAAATGGATTATAACTACTGCATAAATATAATTTAGTGCCATCAAATCCACTACAAATACAAAATATTAAATAAAAATATTATCAAACTAAATAATAACAGTAAAATAAAAAATTTCATTTTTGACCAACACCCAAAAAGTATCAGGGGGATATGTATATATTTATATATGTATGTAATAAATATTAATATTAATATCAGTATATATAATATCAGTGCTGGGCAACGATTAGTTGCGATCCAAAATAAAAGTTTGTGTTTACATAATATATGTGTGTGTACTGTGCACATTTTTTTTGTATATATAAATGCACACATATGCATGTATATATTTAAGATTTTCTAAAAAATATAAAATATGTATATATAATATAAATTATATATATATATATATATATATATATATATACATACACACACACACACACACACACACACACACACACACACACACACACACACACACACACACACACACACACACACAGTATATACATGTAAATATTTATAAAATATAGACATGCATATGTATGTATTTATATATACACAAAATAATTATGCACAGTACACACACATATATTATGTAAACACAAACTTTTATTTTGGATGCGATTAATCGCAATTAATCGTTGCCCAACACTAATTTATATATATATTTATATATAATTTATATATATATATATATAGAGAGAATTATTTTTTATTTTTTTCTGTAAATTCTCGCTTATCGGGCTTATGCTACTCTGAATAATGCCTGAACTTCGTATTTTGAGCACTTCTTGCGTTGTTTTTTTGCCTCTTCACGATGACTTGCTCAATTTAGTCCCAATTTGAGAGTCGCTTTGGACAAAAGCGTCTGCTAAATGGCTAAATGTAAATATATATATATATATATATATATATATATATATATAAATCACATTTTGTGTTGCATGGAAGGAATAAAGTCATGAGTTTGGATCAGCATTTTGAATCCATTCTCTTCTGTCTTGCGTTTTGTCTTCCTCAAAATCTCTAACATCATAGAAAAATGTAAGATTTTATAAAAATAAAAATACTCATGAGTCATAAAGGTCCACCCTTAAACTAACCGTCACTGGTGCGTAAGCAGATCATATACAAATTCATATGAATTGGCTGTAATTTGCCAAAATGTAACATAGTTATGAATTGCCATGAAATTGTTTTGGAGGAACAGACCAAAATTTCAAGCATTAAAGTTGGAAGAAGAGCATTTGGACCAGTTTAATAACACTCAGTCATTTTGTAGCTTGACTGTCCTAGTCCTCAAGTGCATTATGTTGAAAAGTACAGCCAGAATGTTCTTCGTTTGAATCAGCAATCTGTTCTGTTGGGTCTTCGACTTGCGTTCTGTCTCCCTCAAACTCTCCTTCATCATACGGGTGCTGTAAGCCTTTCCGTGACTAGCTGTCATTAATCTGACTTCTCTGGGGCCGAACCTTGAGCTCGTGCCAGCAGGAGAGATGGAAGAAGGCAGTGAAGGCTGGTGAAGAGGGGAACTCAAAACAGAGCAGCTTTTCTTGCTTCGGTTCCGGGAACTTCCATTACGACGTGGAGAAGTCTAGGCCAAACAAACAGAGCTGCTTATCAGACCACCCTCAGAGAAACACACACTCCCACTGCCTTCACACAACTCTCCAGAGAGAATCCTAATCATCCTCCAGCGCTTACCGCTAATGAAGTTTAGAGTAAATGGCCGTTCACACTCGCATGCGCACCGTCTACATTAATCCGGATACATTTGAAAATGCAATGTCTGGTTAGGACACAATATTCTCCTTGTATGTTAATGCTTTCTCGTTTTGTTGTAGCTCAGTCATGGTGTTAAGGTCCTTCAACGCTATCTCACGACCAAATTAAAATAATGTTTAAGTTTGTGTGCGATCCATGCAAGCTGGAGAGAAAAATGGTTTTGGAGGGACACAAAGTAAATAATGACAGGATTTTTTTTTTTTTTTTTTTTTTTTTTTTTTTTACGTTACCTCACGACCAATTTGTACGAATTCGTACGAGGTGGCTAATTCATACGATTTGTCTAAACCGCAGTGATGTGTAGGTTTAGGGGCGGGGTCAGGGGTAGGTAATTCGTACGAATTCATATGAATTGGGCAACTCGTAAAATATGTACGATTTAGCAAAAATTGTACGAATTCGTACGAGTGAGTTAAAGGTGGTGAATTCGTACGAATTCATACGATTTGTCTAAACCCCTGTGATGTGTAGGTTTTAGGGGCGGGGTCTGGGATAGGTCATTCGTTCGAATTCATACGAATTGGGCAACTCGTAAAATACTTACGATTTAGCAAAAATCGTACAAGTGAGGTTGTATGAATTTGTACAAATTAACCACCTCGTAAACAAAAAAAAAAATTATTTGGAGGGACACAAAGTAAATAATGACAGGATTTTTTTATTTTTTTTTACGCTATCTCACGACCACGTACGATTTGTCTAAACCCCTGTGATGTGTAGGTTTTAGGGCGGGGTCAGGGTAGGTCATTCATTCGAATTAATACGAATTGGGCGACTCGTAAAATATCTACGATTTAGCAAAAATTTTACGAATTCCACTAATGCATCATCAGCCCTTTTCACACAGAGATTCCGGAAAATATACGGATAATGTGTCCCGGGATCGTTTGATTTTGGTTCATTCACACTGGCAGTGATTTTCCGGAATCTGTGCGCGCGTTCACACACATCCCGTAAAGATCCCGTAAAGACACATGACATCGATGTTACGTAATATCTCAGTAATATCTTAAGTTTGCTTATGAGCTGCAATTTCTCTCTCGCGAAACCACACTTGTGCATTTTTTTTTCTGATTCGATCATAAACTAGCGCATCACGTAGCGTTTCACTAGCTGGCGAATGATCCCGGCTTCAGTGTCATCACTACGACACACACTTTTGTTCCCACAGAGCGCGTTCCGGGACTGATCCCGGCAATGTTACTAGGTCCCCATCCCGGGATCGATCCCGGCATCAATCCCGGGATGTGTTTGCGTTCACACAGAAGGCACTCTAGCAATTTTACACCAATTTCCCGGGATCAACGCGATGTGTGAAAGGGACTATCTAGTCAACAAATAAATTACTATATAATGATATGAAAGCATGTACTGTAGTGTAATTCCGCCTCTGAAGTGTCCCACTCTCAGCCTCACGTGTCAAAACAAACTCCATGAGGCGTCAGTGATGGCTTTATTTCGCCTCTAGAGGGCGCTCTCGTCTCTTCTCAGCCGCTCCAGTAACAGACCCAACCCGGAAAAACTATCGATATGGATTTTTGCCAATAACTGATTGTTCCAGCAATTGGTTATCGGTGCCGATAAATTAGCAAAACCGATCAATCGGTCGACCTCTAGACCGTCTGCTTAAAGGATTAGTTCACTTCAAAATGTTAATTCTGTCATAGCTTACTCATCCTCAAGTTGTTTCCAACCTGTATGCATTTCTTTCTTCTGCTGAACACAAAAGAAGATATTTTGAAGAATGTCGGTAACCAAACAGTTGATGACCCCATTGACTTCCATAGTATTTTTTTATTTAATTTTTTTCTACTATGGAAGTCAATGGGGTCCATCCACTGTCTGGTTACCGACATTCTTCAAAATATCTTCTTTTGTGTTCAGCAGAAGAAAGAAATGCATACAGGTTTGAAACAGCTTGAGGTAAACAACTTACACTTTATGTTGATGCTCCCCAACCCGAACCCTTACACCTAACCCTAACCTAACAGTCTACTAACACCCTAATGAGAGTTAGCTGACAGGTTTTTACATGTTATGCATGCAGTGAGATGATTTAAGCGTTCTGATATTTCCTTTTGGAAAACACTAGTGTGGACAAAGAGCACTTTGAAATGAAAACAGCATTTTCAAATGTATTAATTCAGATGAAGCCTGAAAGGCTCGTCTCACGGTTTGCGAGAAAGTTTCATAAAGGATTATCCAAACACAACAGTGTGATTCCAGACGTAGTTCATGCCCCATCCATAACCCGTTTTTTCTGGAGTTCTTGTGGTACGGCACACCCATATGTTACACTTCAGAAAGCCTTGATCTGACTGAAGCGGAGAGCTTTCGTCAACAGTCGAGTCTCAACCCTGGCACTCTCTTCGCTGTGAAACCTCTCGCTGAGATAATGTGTGAAGTTAAGAGAGTTGAGAAGTTACAGAGTGTCAGAACCACTTGGAACAGTTTTCTGCAATGCAACACCAGATCTGTTGAGAACTGATGTAGTGATAATGTCTGTTTCTTTCAGAAATCTGGCTATTGGCATTGGCATTCAGAATTTCCCAGAAGGCCTTGCAGTGAGTCTGCCGTTGCGGGGTTCTGGGGTGTCCACATGGAGATCCTTTTGGTGAGTCGAGACAAATGCACGTTCACATCCAAAACCTAGTGAGCTGCCGAACGTTACCTGGACGGAGGATTGAGGCGTCACGGCATACATTATTACACTTTCAATGCAAAGGCTGCTCCAAACTATTTAGACAGCTTCATTTGGACCAACGTTTGCAGAAAAGGCCATACCAGAATGCAAAGGCCAAACTCACACTTATCGGCCAAACAGCAAAAAAAAAAAAAAAAGAAGTTAATTAAAAAAGTTTTAATTGAAAAAGGCCAAACTCACACTTATCGTCCAAACAGAATTACATTATTTAATATATATATATATATATATATATATATATATATATATATATATATATATATATTAAAAAGGCTAAACTGACATTTATCGGCCAAACAGAAAAACGTAATAAAAAAGAAAAAAAAGAAGAAAAAAAGAAGGAAAAAAAAGGCCAAACTGCCATTTATCGGCCAAACAGAAAAACGTAATAAAAAAGAAAAAAAAGAAGAAAAAAAGAAGGAAAAAAAAGGCCCAAACTGGCACTTATCGGGCAAACAGAAAATAAATAAATTAAAAAGGCTAAACTGACTCTCAACCAAACAGAAAAATAAAATTAAATAAAAAAAGACCAAACTGACATTAATCGGCCAAACAGAAAATAAAATAATTAAAATAATTAAAATAAAAAAGGCTAAACGGACACTTATCGGCCAAACAGAAAAAAACGTATTTGAAAAAATGAAAATTTAAATAAGTCTAACTGACACTTATTGGCCAAACTGATTTTTTGTGTGTATATATATATATATATATATATAAATAAATAAAAATTTAATTAAAAAGCGCAAACTGACACTTATTGGCCAAACAGAACAAAATAAAAATAATAACAAGGCTAAACTGGCACTTATCAGCCAAACTTATAAATAATTTTAAAAAGTCCAAATGTCAGCTAATATATAGTTGGTTGGCCACTTGTTAGGATGCTGTCTTAGAAGGAAGCTGTAGCTCTCTTAGTTTTGACACAATGCCACAGTCACAAACATTTATTGAGGTCTGCTAGTCTTAATGTCTTCCTAATATATCCTCAGCCCTCTCAGTGATGTCTGAGAGATTGTAACGGTTCGGTCTCCGTGTCTCAGGTACGGGCAGCTGAGTGGGATGGTGGAGCCTCTGGCGGGGTTGTTAGGGGCCGTTGCCGTGGTGATGGCGGAGCCGTTGCTACCCTACGCTCTCGCCTTCGCTGCAGGAGCCATGGTGTATGTGGTGGTGGATGACATCATTCCTGAAGCTCAACTCAGGTGAGTACCACAGTAAACGTGTTTACTGGAAGAGAAGGTCTGCAGATGTTCATATGATAATAATGAATAATAAAAAATAAAAAACTGCCTCTAAAAAAAGCCTTAAAGGTGCAGTGTGCAATTTTTAGCGGCATCTAGTGGTGAGGTTGCGAATTGCACCCAACAGAAGTTACGGTGGCCGACAGGAAGTGATGTCGTCGTCTGAGACAGCAGAGAAGAGCCAGTTAAGCAATGAGGTTTCTTTACAAAGATAAATTAAGAAATTAGGTTTACTTGATTATTCAGTAAAACGATGTTATTGCGAATATTATTGTTATTTGTTCATCATTGTGTCAGTGTTTTATTCGCTGACTTTAGCTAACGTTAGCTTCTTTGCACGAATATCAACATAGTGACGAAACGCGTTTGTCCGTTTTGAGTTCCTGTAGAAACATGTCGATGTAAGGAGACCCGCGGTGTGTGTACTGTAGACAGAAATGGCTCATTCTAAGGTAATAAATACATACCGGTTCATTAAGTAAGGTCTTTAAACACCACTGAAAACATAGTTATGTATATGATATCGCATTTCTGTCAACAGATCCTCCTAAATATTACAAGGTTCACCTTTAAAGAGGCTTTGATATTAGTGGACATTTTTTATTATTGACATTGACTTTTTCTGTTTATCCAATAAGATTCTGAAGCGGGACTTTTATTTTGATAGCTCTGCACACAGACTTACTGAATGCCCTTTTTTGTTTACGTTATGCAATTATAATTATATATATTGTGTAATTATAATTGTGTGTGTGTGTGTGTTTCTCTTACAGTGGGAACGGTAAGCTGGCCTCGTGGACATCCATTCTTGGCTTCGTCGTGATGATGTCATTGGATGTGGGCCTTGGCTGAGCCTTTTCATTGGTGGAAACTTTGAATGTCACCCGACTGCACTGAAATAAAGTGACCAAAGCAGCCTTTTCCTGGTGTTTACTGTAGGTTTACTATTCAATGGAATATTTTTCTACGTATTTTATGTAATTTTTATTTGTTTTATGAATGACTCGCAGACCACATTTGTTTAGACGGCAAAAAATAAATAAAATAATTGCAAAAACTTGAATAATGATTAAAACTTGAATGAATGACTTAAGGGGTTGTTCAGGTGTGTGTGTGTGTGTGTGTATTTCTGTGTACATGAGAGCTTCCCATCATTAATATATGGAGCGTATGTTCTCAGTATCGATGTGCACTCATTTGAATGAAACGCAATGATAACTCCGTTCATAACCTTCTTGAGTAATGCATTATTTTTTAGCTAGTCTTTCCAGTCAGCCAGTCACTTTCAAGTTATGAAATTAAATAAGGTTTTTATTTTACGGCATTTTCTTTTCAATTGCTGATAATCACACATTATATGCAACACAAGTAAGGTAATATGCAACACGTGTGAATGAAGATGTAATTTTTTTTTTTTTCATTTGTTCTACACTGTGTGAAATACATTGAATATTTTCATTTGATTGCTTAAATAAGGAGAAAAGAGTAATAAACTGATTGTCTAATTCCTCTTTTTCCTGTTGTTTTGTTCACTTTCTGGCACAGATTGTAGTTTGCATCTGCAACGTCATTTTAAATCATGAGATTTAAAGTAGATGTCAGGCCTATTGAGCTGGATCCTTCTGTTTATATTGTATATATGCGCACATGGTTTTTCATCATGTCATCTTTCATAAAAGGCAGAACTAGAAGCTCTAAAAAGAGTAATAGCTGCATTTAATATAAACTCTTATCAAACATACATTTTCAAATGCATGGATTGCATGGACTGTATCTAACAACTAAAATCATCCAATTTAATAATTTAACCCTGTTAACTAAGAACAAATTAACAAATATTATTCATTTTAATTTATGGGCAATATAAATGTATACATTTAAAATTAATAATATTTGTTAATATTATTATAAATTTATAATTATAAAATATAATATAAACTTATATTTAAAAAGAAAGAAAAAACAATCTGTCATCATTAGAGGATAGTTTGAAAGAAAATATTGCTTTATTGGTTGCTAATATATTATATAACCAATATTTTCTCCCAAACTATCCTCTAATGATGACAGATCGTTTTTTTTTTTTTTTTTTTATATAAGTTTGTCTTTATTTTAACATCAATTGCTATAAAATGCAAGATAAAATCACACAAATCAGTCCCAAAAGTCGGTAAAACGTTTGTAAATAATTGCAGCCTCATATAATTTGTCATTTTAACTGCTGAGGTTTGACATTTCAACATTGTCTGGTTGCTAATTACTTCAGATCCAGGTTTTTTTTTTTTTTTTATTCATGGAAAGAGGCGATGAAAAAGTAAGTGTTTCAGTCAAAACAACATAGGCTATTAACTATGAAGAGAATCTGAGGAAAGCCAGTGTTTTCCTCTTGAAGTTCAGCGGCTGATCGTGTGGTTTCCTCTTGCGAAGTGGTTCATCCACAACATGAGTGTATTTATGCAAAGTCTGTTTCTTGGTTTTATAATGCACACTTACTTCTTAGTCCGTCACATTGTTGGATTATTCTATAGGGCAGCCAAATAAATCGAACATCAACTCTTTTCTGCGTAAGCTTCTTACAGAGCTCATTGAATATATAAGGCTCAGACGTTGAATTGTGGCAGTAATCTAGAAAGCTTTCTCTGTTTGGCGTGAGTGAACCGCAATGGATTTGATTCCAGCCCCAGATGAGACTATACTCTTTTAGATTAAGTCTAGACGGATAAGAAGGTCGCAATCAATACTTCATAACATTAGAAGCCTTAGTTAAAATATTCCATTGTTGATCCGTCAGTCTTTGAATGGGAGTGAGAGCGACTGACTGGTCACACCGAACCGACCTTCATCTGTCTTTTGTTGAATCAATAGATCTCTGTTCTGAATCTTAACTCACGTGAGCTGGTATTGTGTTTAACAAAACTGACTCTGTCCGCAAAGTTAAATCAGATATTATTAAAGAGGAGCTATTATGCAAAGACTTGCTTTTAGGCTCTACTAAAACAGGTTATCATGCTTTATTTTCCCCATATTCTCTATAGTTGCGGCTCCTCTCTTCCCAGTCTGCCAGTAACGCTCTGGAGTGTTTCCCGTACAACGCCGTGACTCGCTGCTTAACTACGATATAAGATGCATCGTTGAAGAAATCAACTAGCTAGTCACGACTGTTTCCCGAAACCGTACTGTCGCAAATTGGTCGTTCAACCATGTTGGTTAATGACGTCACGCAGGTGGTGGAGTAACTTATTTTAATGAATCTGTTTGAGATCGAATTAACGCTAGATGTTTTGCTATACATTATGGACATGACATCTGAGTACTATTTCTCATTTCTCTCAGTTATTTTGCTTTATTTCCAGATTCAATCATTGTTCTTACGCACTAGAGCACATTCGCAGATGCACACTCTTCAAAAATGATGCTTTAAATCTCTTGACAAACTAAGGACGTAAATTACATGTATTCTAAATAAAAGATATAGATTGTACTGAATGCTTATTTTGCTCAAGATAAGGATTTATTAAGTCCACATGTCATGCAAACTAGAAACTCTGCTTCTAACCACAGGTCGAGATCTGTGTCCAAACACACAACTCTGTGATGCTATTTGTGAATGTTCGTTAGAACGATGGTTTCGGGAAACAAGGACTCGTTGAACTACTTGCAACGGGACTTGCAACCATATTTGGCTAACACACCCTGTTTAGTTCCTGTCTCTATGAAGGCCCTCCTTCTGAAAAGCACACTGTGCTCTGATTGGTCGGCTGGATCAGTGTGTTGTGATTGGTCGAGCGCTTCGAGTGTGTTTGGGAAATGCCCCGCCCCTTACCAGAACCACCAGTTTAACACACTACAACTAACTCAACCAGGCCCCGCCCCTTTATTCTGCATATTAATTATTTAAATGAGGAATATTGTGACGTGTTTGTTCCCGGAAGAAACTCACGACTACAATGGAGGCGTTTCAGGAGTTCAGAAACACTGACACTGATATAGAGAAGAACTTTGCAGAGCTTTTTCATGCTCAAACAGCAACATTACACACTAAAGAAAGATGAACATGTAAAAACACATAACCCTCTAAAATGAACCTGAGTTTGTCATTTAAATGCAGTAAAGCCAGTAAAGCTCTGTTTTGAGTAAACGACACACAACAGCTGTTTATGAGCTCTGCAGTCGCCGCTCGACTCTCATAACCCTGACCTAAATAATGAAGAAAGAGCCCTTTTTCTGGTGTTTTTCACATAACCTGGAAAAGTTAGCTGAATAACTTCAGTCACATGATCTGTGCCACTGAAGTGGTTTTGGTTATGGCATGTGTGAAGGAATGTGTTGGGGTTAAACAGAGAGACTGCTCACAATGTCTTTGTGTTTCAGAGTCTGACTCCCGGTCACGCAGTAATGCAACTTGGACAAGCTCACAACCCAGAAGTATGTGTGTGGGAGAGCGTGGATTATTCAGTACATCTTCTCTTCAGACCTCGTCTGCACTAGAACTCAATATAAAGGAAATAATTCTAGCAAAACAGAATACAAATCTGAATATTTAACAAATCCCAAATATGCAGTTATTGTGAATATACTGAATAGTTGACATGGACATTTGACATCAAGAATCTACACTCTTAGAAGAAAAGCTTCTATATGGAAAGGGAAAGGGTTCCGTCAGGCAATTGTTATGGATTTAGCTTTAATTAATTGTTTTTAAAATGATAATTTTTTCTCTTTTAATTCAATTTTATGAATTAAACTGCTCATAAATACTTTATCTCAAGACAAAAAGAAAAGAAAAAGAAATGCAATATTTTTAGACACGTATCCCTATATGGGATCTTTTTAAGGTTCTTTAAAATTGAGTCAAGAATATAGAACTTTTTGCATATAAATTATTGAACCTTTTTTAGGTTAAAAAGTATATATTTGTAAAAGGGAAATTGAATATTAATCCCTTATTCATATTCTACATCCCTTAATCACCCAATACCAACTTAACAACTTACTGACTGTTAAAAAGGCAATAATTAGGAGTTTATTAAGGCAAAAGTCGTTAGTTAATAGTGAGAATTGGCCCCTAAACTAAAGTGTGACCAAATTAATTTGTTACATTTTTTTGTAGTCTCTCAATTAATATGAATTGGTCAAAACTGTATTTTCATCAAGAGTCAGATTTATTAAATGAAATGAGGGTAGAGTTAATGTTTTTAAATTGAATGTTTTTAATCAATACAGTTAAGTTTCAGCAACATAAAATAATTGTGTTCAGTTTAATTGTATTTTAAGGAATATCATTTTAATGAAATAAGTTCATAATGTTCATATATAATGGAAACTTGTTTTAACACAGAATTAAAATGTATATCTAAACCAATTATGAGATAAAAAGTCACAATTACCTTTTTATTTTTTTTTATTCCATGCCATGAACAAGCTTCCATAAGATATAGCCCTCATTAAATGTTATATATCATATTTATATAAAATAATATCCTACAAAACTACAAGTCCCATGATGCAGTGGTGCGAGTCTGCGCGCGTGTGCGCGTCTGTGGAATGAAGGGCGCACTTGTTGAGTTTGGGAACTTTCAGAAGCTTGAACTTCTCACTTTGGACGCAGCGGAGCTCTCTGTATCACCAGGCAACATGGATGTAGGCTTGCTTTGCTCTTCGACGACTATGTTGCTCGTGTCGAAATGCTTGTCAAAGTTTAAACTGAGTGTCTTTAGTGTTTTGCGGGTTACACACACCGTTATAGCGCGCGCGAGTCATAAATAACACTGACTGGAATGATGAAGCGCGATCTCTCTGAAGAAGCGCGTGGAATGGATTGATATTGACACATTTGATGGTAAATGTGAATGAGAGAGTTGTAAAGACACTGAAACAGTGTAAAGGCTCAGTTGAAGGAGCGTGTCATGACACAATGGGATCTTTATGGACTATCAGTGGACTTTATGAATGGAGAAGATGTGCTCCGCCAAGGTAAGAGCTGTGTCAGTATTCCCTCCTGAAACACACTGTTTGAACTACAGTATTCTAGACACTGCTGGATCTGATGCTGAAAGAGTCACCTCGACTTTGATTCTTCACGTCAGATGAAACTGTGTGTGTGTGTGTGTGTGTGTGTGTGTGTGTGTGTGTGAAGTGATGCGATGCACCTGCACAAACTGATAACTCATCCAGCTGTGTCATGTGAAGAATCTTTTTTTTGCACAGCTCATACTAAGATTTATAAATGTCTCTAATCTCCATATTTAACATGTAACTTGTAATGATTTATTTGAAGTCAGGCGAGTGCTAGTTTGTCACAAAAGCTAGATATCAGTAACTCCCAATCAGTGTGTTTTCTCATTGACTTAAAATCATTGTTTGAATTCTGTTTACCAAACCAAAATAAAATAAAATGCATAAAAAATATAACTGCAAACTTTTCTTGTAAGGAAAGGTAATTTACTATTTTTAAATGTTTAATAATTGCCTCTATTATCCCTATGTTTAATCTAATAGCCTGTTAAATGACAGTTTGCATTGTGACAACTTACCCCATATAGTGTGACAATATGCATGTTTAATTAACTATATATATATATGTAGGCTATCTATGTATGTATGTATGTATATGTGTGTGTGTGTGTATTACATCTTCTGTTGATGTCTGAAATGAGAAAGAGTAAATAGAGCCCAGTGATTGGCTGGTAGCAACTGCATCAATGATTTGATTGGTGTAATCAGAGAGTGTTAAAGTTCAGTAGAGGTCAGTAGATCAAGCTGATGGACAGCACAGTGAGTTCTGCTGGTCTCTGCTGGTCTCTACTGGTCTCTGCTGGTCTCTGCTGGTTATTATCTGCGGTGCTGATCTACACGTGTGTTTGTCTCCTCCTGCTGGCAGTCTGATAGAACTTGCACTGTTTTTTGTTTTTTTGTTTCTCATTATTATTGCGGTCGAATGGGTACAACATGATGTGCTATTACTAAAGGAGTGGGACTTGAGATATATATATATATATATATATATATATATATATATATATATATATATATATATATATATATATATATATATATATATATATATTGTGTGATTTATTGCTTCCAGGAATGTGACAGATTTATTTGGTCTATTGTTGAGACAAATGAACAATTGCATATTGATATATTGTGTTTATGTTGTAGTAAGCTACTTCAGACAGGGCTTAAAGGTATAGCGGAGGATCTTTCCAAATTTTAGATAAGACCCGCCCTCTCCACTTTTTGAAAAGTTTGATTGATTCACCAGAATGATTGACAATTAGGAGGACCAATAGTATAGGTTACCCACCAGGAAGTAAAAAATCCTCCGCTATACCTTTAAAACACGTAATGCTTCACTCCTGTCACTGTTCTGATCTCTGTCTTTGTCTGTGTTGGGTTGATTAGTTCTGGGGCCTGTTTCAGAAAGGAGGTTCAACTCTGAGTTAAAACTTGAACTCTGAGTTGACTTACCCTGAGATGGGAAACTCTGAGTTTTCGGTTACAGAACAGCTGAAATTAGTTAGTTCAATCAACTCTGAGTTGACCTACTCTGAGTTAAGCGTGTGCACCACAACTATGAAAAGCCATTATCAATGGAGCACAGATATTATGAGTCACCATGGCAACAGCGCCAGACAAAAAGAGGTCTGCACGTTTCTCACCTTTATATTTTAATTAGTTATACAGTGTTGGGTGTAATTAATCTTCTGTAATTTAAAGTAAAATCTGATGTAATTGCATTAGACTATAGAACAATTCTGTATATTTAACATACATTTTTAAAAGGTATGTTTTTTTATGTAACCTTCTCCCTCTACACACTTTGGTCAATTGAAGAATAATTCATGCAATTGTGTATTGTTTATTTGAAAGCATTAAAAGTGCAGTTTCTTGTCTCTCCTTGTATTGTTCAAGTGGTTGAGGTTGATATGGGATTTAGTAATTAGTAATAAGTAGACATTAATCTAATTACACTGTTGAAGATGTCATTTGTAGTTAGTAATACAAGTAACTTACCCAACTGTTATAATATCAGAGGTGAAACTGGAAGAAAAGTATGTTATTCAACCTAATTTTAATTTTCATGTAGGTACAATCCTGCAGGCATTAAAAGAACATGGCAGCTGCTGAAAATTAAATATAAAAACATAATTCAATTAGGTAAGGCTTGAGCCTATCATGAGTGTAGGGCTATACCTGACTTTACAAACATATGACATAACTAAAGCATCCAGTGTCAAGCAGTGCAGCAGCATTTTTGGCTGAGGGAATTCCTGGAGGGACTTCAGAGCCAGTCACTCCCGAAGATCCAAGGGCCTTCATAAAATGTAAGAGGTTTACATGTGTCATTTATAGGCTATTTTTGATATTTCCATTTATTTTACTTTGGGTTGGGTTTTTTGTTGGTCCCAACATATTCTGATGGTAATATCTGACTTTTGGAGCCTCCTGTCCCAACAGAACCCCAGGCAGTTGTAAGTAGCCTACTCAATACACCAGAAATTATGATAAATAGTGTTATAAAGTACTCAACCAAATGCTCATCACATGGGGATAAAGAGTTTCTGCTGCCACAGAGAGGCCTACAGAGGTAATGTTAACATTATGTGTCTACACATCACACAATCTACACATTCAGATTTTTTTCACATATTTATGTGGAGTAGCCTATAGAATATAAGTTTATATCCAAGTATAAACGGGTATTCTTATACCCCCCCCCCCCCCCACACACACACACACACTTCTGTTGCACAGATGAACACAGTTCAGTGATTTTCAGTAAATGCCACAGTTTAATTCTGTAGAATTTGTTTAGAACTACATTATGTAACTCTAATCTACTACTGTATTTTCATTTGCAAGTTAAGGAGTTATATAGGCTTCATCTTATAAAAAAAAAAATATATTTTTTTTAAAAAACAGCAGTAAAAATAGCAATATTTTATTTATTATTTTTATTAATAAAAATGTACTGAAAGAATGACTGAGGTGTTTAAACACCACTTCCTCTTTAAAAAAGGGGAGGAGACCGAAATAAACTCTGGGTTTACCGAAGAAAACCTGCTCCCAACCAGGTTAGGTTCACAGAGTAAGTTTACCATGGTAACTGACTCTGAGTATAAGTTACCTCTCTTTCAGAAACAGGCTTGACTTACTCTGCTTTCTCAGGTTTAACATACCTCCCATTCTGAAACAGAAAACTCAGAGTTTCCCTCATTTCAGGGTTAACATACTCAGAGTTTTCACTTAACCTCCTTTATGAACAGGCCCCAGGTCTGTCTTCCTCATGTTTGTTTCTGATGTTTCTGATTGATTATTCGTTCATTTCAGGTGTGTCTTGTTAATTTGCTCTTCAGTTTTGTGAGTTCATCTTTAAGTAAAGCTGATGCTCGTAGATCCGGTTTCATCCTCGTGGAACCCAACTCCGAATCAGTGTTTTAATGTTACTGTTAGTGTTTCTTCTGTAACGTTACAGTTCTGAAAACAGTTTGATTAGGGGGGAAAAATACTTTTTTTTACATTTACATTTTTTATTGTATTTACTTTTTTGGCTTTACTTTATAAAAGAGCTTGAATAGAACTTTATACTGAAAAGAGCTTTTGACTAAACCTTGTAACTCCATTGAACCTCAAACTATCGGCAGAACCTCATACGTCAGGAGTGTGTGACGCTTATAACACAGTTTGAAGAGTCTCTGCATGTTTGCAGTGTAAGGGTGAATAAAGAACAGGTTGTTTCAACAGATGCATTGTTTTTTACACTCAAAAAACACGATGTTTGTAAAGGCCAGAGGTTATGTATTGAGGAGAGAAGAGAGTCAGGCTATATAAGTCTGGTTTAGCATAGTGAGTTCTCAGCCGATACAGAAGCACAGCACCTCATCTTTTATAACAGGCTTTCGGCCAAATGAACTACACGACAGGACAAACTTTACAGTACAATAACCCGTGTTACCCGTGTACCCGTGTACCCGTGTAACCCGTGCAACCCGTGCAACCCGTGTAACCCGTGTAACCCGTGTAACCCGTGTACCCGTGTACCCTGTGTAACCCGTGTAACCCGTGTACCCGTGTACCCGTGTAACCCGTGTACCCGTGTAACCCGTGCAAACCGTGTAACCCGTGTACCCGTGCAACCCGTGTACCCGTGAAAAATGTAAATGTTCTGCGACGCACCTTTCTAATGATGGACGAAACACAGATCTCTGACTCTTGCTGATAAAAAATAATCAATTTGAGCTTGATTTTGTTAAAATGTTAATGTACTAACTGTAAATACTAACTTTGACAACATAGTGTTCAATTATTATTTTTAAATAGTTCTACAGTCTATCAGGACAGGGTTTCAGATGTGAATCAGTCTGATAGTTGGACTAATACTTTCCACGTGTAATCTTTGAAATGTTTTGAAAAGCTTCACATTTCTTTAGTCCTGCGAGCTTCACGTACTTGCTTAGAGACTTGCAGTGTTTCAGTATTGATAGTCCACATTTATCTAATCTGTAAAGAAAATGCACCTAACCAGTAAAACGACTAAACCATGGGAATCTCTAGTAGTCCAGTACGTCTTGCATGAATAAAACACTTCTTGACTCATGCTGTCAGTTGTGACAAATGCACCAGAAGTAATATTAACTATGATTTTTAACATCTCCTTCTCGACTCATTGAACTGGACTGAAATTTTTACTCAAAATTGGATGCAAAATAACCATTTTTATTAAGAACACTTGCTAAATTAAACATGCAACCTGACGATGTCATGTGATGATGTCGCATAAATGTGTAACATTGTACAATTTGCACTGTATCAAATGCTATAAAACTGGTAAATTTTTTGCCATGCAGGACATTATCCAGTAAGTTTACTGACATTTTCCTTTAACTCTAAAACCCAATGAAATGAGTGATTGAAAATATGGGCAAAACCATATTACATCAATATGTAAAACCCTTAATATTTACACTGAACCCTTACAGGTGAAACTCGAACAATTAGAATATCGTGCAAAAGTTAATTTATTTCAGTAATTCAACTTAAAAGGTGAAACTAATATATTATATAGACTCATTACATGCAAAGTGAGATATTTCAAGCCTTTATATGTTATAATTTTGATGATTATGGCTTACAGAACTTATGAAAACCCCAAATTCAAAATCTCAGAAATTTTGAAAATTTGGTGTAAGTCATAATCATCAAAATTATAACAAATAAAGGCTTGAAATATCTCACTTTGCATGTAATGATTCTATATATTATATTAGTTTCACCTTTTAAGTTGAATGTCTATAGCCTTTTCTTTGCTATCACAGCAGCGTGTGTTCTAAACTCCGCCAGAAGAGGGCAGCAGAGCTCTATCACTATCACCACTGGCACAGGAGCCGAGCTCAAGCTACCAGTTTCTACTTCTGTATTTTATGGCAGTCATTGTCTTAGAAAATGAATAAACACTTGACACCAGTAGATCTCAGCATATTCTGACTGATGTGACACCATTGGCTCAACTCAGCTGTGAGAAGTCGAGTTTCTACAGTATTTACTGAAAGTGAACTGAACCGTCTCAGTCCTTTGTGTTTGCAGGTATCAGTGATCCGTTTCTTCATCCACGTTAGGTTATCTCTTAATCATACTCCTAAATCCTGTGGATTACAGTAACATCTCAGTGTTTTAGTGTACTGAAGTGTAGCACCTGACTTATAGTCTCTCACAACGACTTCACAAACTACTTGGATGGGAACAACATGTTAACAGTCTGACTCTGCAACTGCATTCCTCATGCTAAACTCAGTGCACTCACTGCACACAGCGCCCTCTTCAGGACACTGGTTGTGTCTGTGACAAAAAAGTGCTTAAAAATACATGTTTCTTACCTGTGTGTATATATATGTGTGTGTTTATTTTATTTGTGTTATTTGTTTTCTATTTATTTATTTCATGTTTATTTAGTCATTTTGATACATTTATTGTAGTTGTTTTTATATATTTATTTAGCTATTTTTATAAATGTATTTATTATATTTTTATTGATTTATTTTTATATATTTATTAATTCTTTTTTGTGTATTTATTGTTGTTGTTTTTATATTTATTGTAATTATTTGTATTTATTCATTTATATTTCATACAAATATTTATTACAGAGGACAAAACCTGCAAAAACAATAAATAAATGAATAAATAAATGAATAAATCCACATATTCTTGCATAAATAAATGAATATATGAATAAATAAATGTGCAAGGAGATAAACCAATGATTAAATAAATAAATAGATGCCCCATTAATAATAATAACAAAATAGAGCATAAAACATAAATAAATGGTTGAGGAAATGCCAAATTTAAAGTTATTTTTGCTTTTCTTTGATTAATTATTGTTTTTGCATTTAGTTGCATATCTATTTTTCCTTCGTGCAACATGCTAATGAGAGGATGTCAATCAAGCATCAGTACGTATATATTTATTTCTTTATTTATACATTTATTTTGTTAGATAATATTATTTAGATATATTTTATATTATATATATATATATATATTATATTATATATACATTTTTTTATTTTTTTATTAATTTAATTTATTTACTTTAAATGCATTTCCCCCCCCCCCAAGAAATGACTTTGAAATCAAAGTATATCTTCCCAACCCTTTTTTGAAGACCCCTGTATTATATTAATGTCTTTTTGAGTTGTTGGCAACCTCTTTAATTCATTCTGTTATGCTTTCTCAGACATGTTATCCCTTAAAAAGGCAGATTATCGTGGAATATTCCTAGTCTTGAATCAGCCACTTGAATGGCATTGATGAAAATGTCCCAGTTGCTAAGCCTTTTAATGCAGATTAATGCTCCATTCCCATGCAGCTGCCTTCTACATATTTCTTACCTAATGCATATGCAGCTGTTTATCGCACAAGCAATGCTCCAGCCGTGTGTTATTATAAATCTTCGCTTTTACCCTTTTGTCCAGAAGGCTTTGGAGGTGTTCCTTAACTTTCCTCTTCATTTGTTCGCAGCTTTGTGAGGGCGGGTGGGTTTTAGATCTCAGTAATACCTAGTTCCGCTTTAATAGGATTAGGCTTTAGACTACAGGGTGCTGTGTGTGCCAGCCAGATCTGCTTCTAGGATGTCAGGTGAGCTTCAAACTATTACAGAGGCATAATGGTGTTTACAGTCTTTCTGAGGGAATTTCCATCTCACCTGTAATGTTATCTGACAGTTTTCTGCTGAGCAATTGTTCCTACTGGAACAAATTAAAAAATGTTAAATACTGTAAGCTTTGGTGCAGGTGTGCAACTGATTTCAACAACGGCCTGGTGTAAAATATTGCATTTGTTTTTGTTTTTTTATATATTCCTGCAGTTCTCAGCGTTGGGGGCTTATATAACCAATGAGGGAATAGATTGCACAAAACCAAGAGCCAAGAAAACCTTCAACATGATGTAACTAGTATAACCACCTACACTTCAGTGTTTTAGTGAAAAGAGATTTTTTTTTTTCCTCAAAAAAGATTACTTTGATATTATGGTTAAACTAACTTCTAATTGTTAGCAAAGCTTTTTATAGTTTAGGAAACTGAATTAAGTTTCATGTGTGGTTCATTTAATAAAAATAAGTGATATTGCATCTCTGTGAAGTGATGTCGCAACTAGAGTTGTCAAAAAGTAAAAAGTCAGTACTGAAATTATAAAAATGTGACGCTTTGAGCGCTGTTGAGCAGAATCGTAAAAGCCTCTGATTGGCCATTGTACTCGCGTCATGTCTCTGATTGGCTACAATGATCAGCACTTCAAAAACATGCTGTAAATATCCATCGATGATGCTCCTCACCGAGCGCTTGCACAGATACAGACGCTTTCAAAAGACACTCTCAAACGCTCCCATGTGTTGATCATTGTAGCCAATCACCAGCCATATCTGATGAGCGCGTGAAAATGATGGCCAATCAGAGGGGTTTACGATTCCGCTCAACAGCGCTCACATTTGTAACATTTCTGTACCGACTTGGTACCGAACTCTAATTGCAACACTGGGAAATTATGTTGCAGCTCTGAGAAATAGTCGTAAATGAGAAATAACGTTGGAACTCTGAGAAATAACATCGCAACTCTGAGGAATAACATCGCAACTCTGAGAAATGACGTTGAAACTTTGAGAAATTGTCGTAAATGAGAAATAACTCTGAGAAATAACATCGCAACTCTGAGAAATAACATCGCAACTCTGAGAAATAACATCGCAACTCTGGGAAATAACATCGCAACTCTGAGAAATAACATCGCAACTCTGAGAAATAACGCTCAGGCATGAAAACAGGTCAGGGGTAAAAAAGGTGAGAAGGATGCGGCAGCAAAAAATCCAATCCAATCAACTTATTGTGCTTTTTAATGTTAAATTCATCAATCTGGTGCAAATTAAACAAAGAAAATGTATTTTAGTTACAGTGTCTGTCTACATTACTACTACATAATAATAGTTATAATATTAATCCCATGATAGTAATAGCCATATATTGTAAAACAAATAAAGGAAACTTTCATAATTAGTTTTGTACTAATTTCTATACTTGAAAGAGTATATTTCTATACTTCACATTAAAGATGTGATTGGGCCAGCCCAGTGTCAATCAAGAAAAGAACCAAATGGGCCGCTGATCTACGTGTTTCATGGGGTGTCAGAAAAAAAAAAAACTAATGCTGACTTTTTATTGACCAATGCATTACACACTAATTACGCACTAACCCAGCGCCGCCAATTAAGCAAAACAAAACGAATGGGCCGCCGATGTACGAGTTTTATGGGCCGTTAAGACAAAAAACGAAACAAAAAAGTATGAGATGTATCGGCCCAAAAAGCACGTCGGCCCACCGGGAATCTCCCGGTAGTCCCGATGGCATTAGCCTACATGCCTGGACGTCACACAAAACAAAATCCTACCTGTAGCCTTTCACCATCCACTTATTTAGCTGCTGTTGCATCAATTGACATGCCATCTCCTTTCCTCTCTTTCTTTTTCTATATTTTGCCCCCGACAGCTTTTTTGCATTATCCATCTTTTTCGACGACAACTCACTACTCGTTCCTGCTCGCTCAGCGCTCACGGCGCCCGCGCCCGCTCGCGATATTATCCCGCCCTCTTCTATGTCAAAATTAAAAATAATGACATTGGCAACATCGCTGTCTGTATCTGACAGGACAGTTAACATTGTAAGCTAACTTACCTCAGGCTTGCTTTCCGACGTGCGGTTCTTTGTTCGGCAGTGTGTCATCAGACTCGCGGTGTTAAAGACGTTGAAAACAATTCTGCCCTACTCTGACTGGCTGTCAGGTTTCGGCATTAGGAATGATGATTGGTTTTTTAAAGCTGCTAAGTTTATGGTAACTACAGAGATATAGCGGGTAAATGCTGGCCACGACCACGACCCCCCCTCCCACCCCATAAATATTTTCTCATCGGATCTGCACAAATCACGTAGGTGACCCATTTTGGTTTTAAAACGGCGAATTTCGCCGAAAGGTGAGGAGTTTTCATGCCTGAACGCTGCAACTGAGAAATAACGCTGCAACTGAGAAATAACGTTGTAACTGAGAAATAACGTTGTAACTGAGAAATAACATCGCAACTCTGAGAAATAACATCGCAACTCTGAGAAATAACATTGCAACTCTGAGAAATGATGTCGCAACTCTAAGAAAACACATCGCAACTCTGAGAAATAACATCGCAACTCTGAGAAATAACATTGCAACTCTGAGAAATGATGTCGCAACTCTAAGAAAACACATTGCAACTCTGAGAAATAACATCTCAACTCTGAGAAATAACGTTGCAACTGAGAAATAACGTAACTGAGAAATAACGTTGTAACTGAGAAATAACATCGCAACTCTGAGAAATAACATCGCAACTCTGAGAAATAACGTTGCAACTGAGAAATAATGTTGTAACTGAGAAATAACGTTGTAACTGAGAAATAACATCGCAACTCTGAGAAATAATGTTGTAACTGAGAAATAACGTTGTAACTGAGAAATAACATAGCAACTCTGAGAAATAATGTTGTAACTGAGAAATAACGTTGTAACTGAGAAATAACATCGCAACTCTGAGAAATAACGTTGCAACTCTGAGAAATAACGTTGCAACTGAGAAATAACGTTGTAACTGAGAAATAACATCGCAACTCTGAGAAATAATGTTGCAACTCTGAGAAATAACATCGCAACTCTGAGAAATAACGTTGCAACTGAGAAATAATGTTGTAACTGAGAAATAACATAGCAACTCTGAGAAATAACATCGCAACTCTGAGAAATGATGTCACAACTCTGAGAAATAACATCGCAACTCTGAGAAATAACATCGCAACTCTGAGAAATAACATCGCAACTGAGAAATAACGTTGCAACTGAGAAATAATGTTGTAACTGAGAAATAACATAGCAACTCTGAGAAATAACATCGCAACTCTGAGAAATAACATTGCAACTCTGAGAAATAACATCGCAACTCTGAGAAATAACATTGCAGCTCTAAGAAAACACGTCACAACTCTGAGAAAACACATCGCAACTCTGAGAAAACACATCGCAACTCTGAGAAATAACGTTGCAACTGAGAAATAACGTAACTGAGAAATAACGTTGTAACTGAGAAATAACATCGCAACTCTGAGAAATAACATCGCAACTCTGAGAAATAACGTTGCAACTGAGAAATAATGTTGTAACTGAGAAATAACATCGCAACTCTGAGAAATAACATCGCAACTCTGAGAAATAACATCGCAACTCTGAGAAATAACGTTGCAACTGAGAAATAATGTTGTAACTGAGAAATAATGTTGTAACTGAGAAATAATGTTGTAACTGAGAAATAACATCGCAACTCTGAGAAATAACATCGCAACTCTGAGAAATAACATCGCAACTCTGAGAAATAACGTTGCAACTGAGAAATAATGTTGTAACTGAGAAATAACATCGCAACTCTGAGAAATAATGTTGTAACTGAGAAATAACGTTACAACTGAGAAATAATGTTGTAACTGAGAAATAACATCGCAACTCTGAGAAATAATGTTGTAACTGAGAAATAACATAGCAACTCTGAGAAATAATGTTGTAACTGAGAAATAACTTTGTAACTGAGAAATAACGTTGTAACTGAGAAATAACATAGCAACTCTGAGAAATGACATCGCAACTCTGAGAAATGACATCGCAACTCTAAGAAATAACGTTGCAACTGAGAAATAACGTTGTAACTGAGAAATAACATCGCAACTCTGAGAAATAACATCGCAACTCTGAGAAATAACGTTGCAACTGAGAAATAATGTTGTAACTGAGAAATAACATAGCAACTCTGAGAAATAACATCGCAACTCTGAGAAATGATGTCACAAATCTGAGAAATTACATCGCAACTCTGAGAAATAACATCGCAACTCTGAGAAATAACGTTGCAACTCTGAGAAATAACGTTGCAACTGAGAAATAACGTTGTAACTGAGAAATAACATCGCAACTCTGAGAAATAACATCGCAACTCTGAGAAATAACGTTGCAACTGAGAAATAATGTTGTAACTGAGAAATAACATCGCAACTCTTAGAAATAACATCGCAACTCTGAGAAATGATGTCACAAATCTGAGAAATAACATCGCAACTCTGAGAAATAACATCGTAACTCTGAGAAATAACATTGCAACTCTAAGAAAACACGTCACAACTCTGAGAAAACACATCGCAACTCTGAGAAAACACATCGCAACTCTGAGAAATAACATCGCAACTCTGAGAAATAACGTTGCAACTGAGAAATAACATCGCAACTCTGAGAAATAACGTTGCAACTGAGAAATAACGTTGTAACTGAGAAATAACATCGCAACTCTGAGAAATGAAGTCACAAATCTGAGAAATAACATCGCAACTCTGAGAAAACACATCGCAACTCTGAGAAATAACATCGCAACTCTGCGAAATAACGTTGCAACTGAGAAATAACATCGCAACTCTGAGAAATAACGTTGCAACTGAGAAATAACGTTGTAACTGAGAAATAACATCGCAACTCTGAGAAATAACGTCGCAACTCTGAGAAATAACGTCGCAACTCTGAGAAATGATGTCGCAACTCTGAGAAATAGTCGTAAATGAGAAATAACATAGCAACTCTGAGAAATAACGTCACGCAAAAGTCACAACTCTGGGAAATAAAGTCGCAACTCTTAGAATTGTGAGATAAAAAGTTGCAATTACATTTTACATTTTTTATTGCATGGTGGAAACAATGGTTGGTCTCGTAAGAAATTGCAGAGAAATTGTAGAAATCTGTCAGTCTGTATATTGATTGCACACTTTAGTATCTTGGTGATTTTGGGCTGTTTCAGACACTGATGGGTCTCATCTGAAAACCTATGCCGTTTTTCCAAAGTCTCCTTCTGTGCTCCATTTATTCTCATTGCTGTAGGAGAAGCAGATCCATCTAACTGTAGAGTAAACACACGTGAGATTAAACCTTCAGAGCTGCAGCATCAGATGTAAGACACGAGGGCTTCCTTCTGTAAGACTCCAGGGTGTTTTTTCTTTTCAAGCTTGGATTTGCATAGTGGCGAGCCAACTGGCCGACCGAGTCCATAAAGCACAGCAGAGCATTACTTCTGACTCTTGAAGCGCAGACTATTCAGCGTGTTTGACCGGCAGGCTTGTTGCTCCCTGTAGCTTTAGACACATTTCACTGTCGTCTGCTGCTGTTGGAAGTGAAATATCAGTCTTCACACAGAGCTAATAGGCTAAGATCAGTGAGTGATATTAATATTAGACGTTTCACAGTTTAGATGAGTCATTAATATGCATCAAAAATGTATGGAAGTTGCTTTGAAATGCTTTAATTCGGTGCTGTTTTTTTTCTCTCTCTATGGGATCTTCTGGTCTTCATGCACAGACTGACTTGCATGCCTGATGTAGATGCTGGAAAAATGCTTACTATGACTAGTATTATGAAATAAAATGGAATTAAAACATGCAAAAACGTTATGTTGAAAGCAGGGTGGTCCTTAAAAAGTCTTAAAATGTCTTAAATAAAGTTTTCCTAATAAAAGGCCTTAAAAATGATTAAAATGTCATAAATTCAGATTCGATAGGTCTTAAATATTTCTGGTCACATTACCGCTAAAATGTATCCAGTCTGACGGCCCTAATGTCCTTCAAATAACCAGTGAAGCATCGAATCGCGAGAATGATTCAGATTTTATTACATAAACAGCTAATGATAATGATAATTTAGGCTATTTCTGGTAACGCTGTTGAAGCTCGCCGAGGCTGCTTGTCTCTGTGATAGATTTTATAGTAAGAAATCAAAACAAATGAGCATAATGGCACACATAAAAAAAACTCACAGAAGAAACATACTGAGGTAAAAATTCTAAATGTTGAGTTTTTTTATTTATAACATGTGATATAGTTAAGTTACATAACATGACGGGAGCTATTTTGCTGAATATTCTCACGATTGCAAATTTTACATTGATTTTAGCTCAATAAACAAGTAGTTAATATTAAATTATTTCAATTACTTAGGTTAAATATTACATATACGTATGTAATATAATGTGTATTTCCATCACAGGTTTGGTCTTAAATTTCATTCAAAGTCGCATTAAAAAGGTCTTAAAAAGTCTTAAGTTTAACTTGTTTATATCTGTAGACACCCTGTGAAAGATGTAAATGAATTTTACTATAGTTTGTGCATGCATATTAAGTTAAGACTAGTTATTAGTCTTTTTATATAGTTTTTAAGCGTAGAATAAATCCACTGGATTGTATTATAATAGCAGCAAAACTTGAACGTAGGAATCTTGTGCAAGATGCAATTTGACGTGCAGGAACACAGAATGAAACTGACAACAATGACCCAATGAATGAAAAGCAATGATCAGCACTTTCCATTCACACAGGCTTTTATTTAATTAATTTTTTTACCATTTCTGATGTTAGAAATGAATTTCATTGTGCAGTGATGTACGAACCGCAGAATCGTTTTTGAAACGAATAGCCTAAAAGAACCAGTTCGCGGAAATGAATCAATCTTGCAATCACTATTCCACATACTAAAGATGCAAATGCATACGTCACAATACTACAGTATGTAGAGAAACTCCAGAAGCATCATCAGATTGTAAAACGCTCAAAGCCTCCCCGGTCCGTCCGCTTTGGGAAGCAACACCTCTTAATGGGAATGGATGGCACCATTATGTAATCCTAGACAAAAAGAACAGATCAACTTAGAGGAGGGGAAAAACTGTGAGGGTAAGACAACAAACAATGAAAAGAACATTCAAAGTTTTCTTTCCACTTCAGCTCAGTGTTCATAAAAAACACACTCTTTTGCTTCGTTCAGCCTTCCCCCTCGAGGGACTGAAATAGAGAGTTTGGCCTTGGAGAGAGAAAGCGAAAGAGAGAGAGAGAGACTTGTGTTTTTGTGTCTAATTGTGGTGGTGATTGAGAGGGAGAACAGAACGGAGAATGAAAGCGTGAAAGGGAAAGGGCCCTCGGTGACACGCTAGTAACCATGACAACTAGTCCTCGGGGGCCCGACCCCCCCCCTCCTCAGGGCTCCACCTCCAGCTAAACACCCACTAATTGGGCCACTTCGCTTTGTGCGTTTCTCCCTGATCCTTGTGCCAGAAATATCAACATCCTTGTTAATTCTCTGTCATCTAATCATTTTCTCTGGAATTCATTTGCGAGTCGTTAATTGTGCTGCTATAGATCTTCGGCATCATAAAGAATCCAGAATGTGTGACGGAACAATGGAGTCGCGGCTCGTATAAACTCTCCAAAGTAAATTATACGAGAGCGTTCTGTCTTTTTGGAAAGACTTGCGAAGAGGATCTTAAACAAACTTAAACCTTTTGTGGTGATCGGAGCCTTTAGACCGGTTTAGTCGGCACGCCACCAAATGAATTCAGTCTGGAGGGCTTGAATATTTATTGCTGAACTCTGGTCTAAAGCAAACTCTGTTCACTGTCTTATTAAAATATGCATGCTAAAAAGATCCATCTTTATTCAGCATGGGCTTATCTACCTTCCTAGTCAGATGCAGGTTTTCAAAGCGAGGTATAATATGAGTAAACAAATGTTGCTGTTGTAAATGAATTTTACTATAATGCATGTTTGTGAATGAGTGAATGTTACGCCAAATCTAGACTAGTTTATTCTATTTATGTGCATTAGAAGCATAGAATATATGCACATTTGTGCATGAATGTCTGTATTATGATACAGAACTTTAATCTAGAAAACTGACAAACACCGTTAGCTCAAGTGAATGAAGTCATCAGCAGTTTGCATTCTCACACAGGTTGGAGCTTCACGATTAATCGTTACAAGATCGCAATCTCGATTGAATATCTTATTCATAAATGTGTAATATGAATATGCAATCTTATTCATAAATGATTCGGATACAGTATGTCTGTTAAACCTTTGACAAGTCCGATCACAGCGAACATTCAGAATCAGATCTGCGTTCTGACCCAGAGAGAGCAGTATATTATTATATATATATCATATTATATATATATAATTTTTTCATTTGTAGTCTTTTAAAAAGGAATCTGAAATAATAAACTAAGTGCAATGTAGTATTGTCAAAAATATCAATTTTTCTATACATATCGATACTAAAATATCTGAAACGCTTCCAATACTCATTTTCCGCAGAATAGATACACGATACCAGCTGCTCTTCCTCTCTCTCATCTCTTACACACAAACCCGCCTCCACTCACTCACTCGTTTCATTTGCTCAGGATGAATACTGTTGGTGTTACAGGGCTTGAATCTCGCTGTGGGATTGCGTGTATTGTGCATAATTTTACTCATTCCTGCAGATTTTGTGCTAGCACCCAAATTGTGTGCACAGATAAAACAGTACTAAAGGCTCTCAGTACTAAATTGCGTTTGTTTTCGCTGCTTATTGCGCTTAAATAGACACAAAATGCCAGTCTTGGCGAGAATTCACATAAACACAGTCGGTTATGTTTTAAAGGGGTGGTATAATGCCCTTTTCACAATATGTAAAATAAGTCTCTGATGTCCCCAGAGTGTGTGTGTGAAGTTTTAGCTCAAAATACCCCACAGATATTTTTATAAAGCATGTTAAAATTGTCACTTTTTGAGGGTGAGCAAAAACGCACTGTTTTTGTGTCTGTTCCTTTAAATGCAAATGAGCTGCTGCTCCCGGCACAGGGGGCGGAGCTTCAAGAGCTTGTGTCCTGAAAATTTCAAAAACTTTTAGCCTTTTATGTTCAAACTGGAGTCAGACAATGATGGAGAGACTGAAGAAGTGGTGACAACATGTAGACAACATTTCTGAAAGGTTAGTTGATGAATTTATGTATGTATAGTTATCTTCTAGTCATTGATTAGCATATTCTGTCATGATAATCTATAAATCGTGTTCCGGAGGCGGGGCTTATGTAAATTCTAGGGTTGGTGATGTCACTTACCCGGGAGGAATGTGGTGTAGTCTCTACCAGCCGTTTGTTGTAGTCCTTAAAAGCAATTTCTTTAAAAGCAAATATCTCCCTTTGCTTTGAACTTTGAGTGTTGTAACTTTGCAGATGTTGTTTACGCTCAAACAGCAACATTACACACTAACTAAAGTTAGAAAAGTCAAATCATAATCAACCACCCCTTTAAGTGAACGTAAACAGTTGAGAAAGAAAACACTACATACCTAACAGTATAATGGATCCGTTCGTCAGGTCTTAAAGTGACAGTAGCCTAATTATGAGATAATATAAAAAATATCTATATGGCCGTTTTCCCCCATGGTATCGATGTGAACATGCTGAGTGACTTGTAACTGTGGCTGGAGAGTAAAAAAAGTTCATGTCAAGCCCTGTATACAGTATATATAATTATACATATTTTCTTTAAGCTTTTGACTAATGATATCATGAGCTATGTCAAGGGAAACTGTTTAATCATAATATTTATGGCTCAAGGACACATCAAATGTTATGCTGAAATCTGTTACCTGAAAATGTCAAACATTTAATTCAACAGCAGCTGATTTTGTAGTCGTTTGACATTAAAATATAGTTGTTTATAAGACTGATCATCGACCGTGTTCATACTTGAGTCAAGTTCGTCCATCTTCACCAGTGTCTATAATTAAAACACACGGCTTTAAATCACATGCTGTTGTAGTGACTGATGAAATGTCTCTTCACAAAGACTAATGAGCAACTGAAGTTTACACTAAAACGGATGTCAGATCATAACTTAAGCTTGTAAACGAAGTAAAATGGAATATTTAGGCCATTGTGAACTTTGAAAATGTACTTCATACTTTGGAGGTCTGAAGGAAATTGATATAAATAAATGTTGTATGTCTGCTTTCTGAAGACAGTTGTGTAACGTTCTGCATGCCTTTTGTGTTGTAGAGTTTGACTGCGTTCAACCAGCAATTTGGAAGTATTACATCAGGGAGTTTGCAGGCAGCGTAATTGCCTTACAAAAAAAACTTCTGCACATTTCCCAGTAAATGTTTACTGCCAGAACACTAACACTACCTGCTATTCTGCATGCCGGCCTCCCGCTGAGACGAGAAAGCTCTGGTGCTCGCTATCTCACTACATTTACTGTGATGGTAAACCTAATCTGTTTTATAAGGCTATGAGATTCTATACAATTATGAATATGAACCAAGTTTATGGGATAATGTTCCTGCAAAACCTAATTTTTACCTTGTTTAACAAAGATGACAAATAAGATGATGCATGGAAATTAATGGTCTGGAATCATTATTATCTTAATTATGTATTAGTTGCATTGGCAACTGTTTTTGAACTGGTTACTGTGGGCCACACATCTCGTAATAGTGCAGGTTAATGTTTTATAGGTTGCATAAAATGCAAAATATTCCTCGGATTTTACAATATTCAACAGTAATTTACAATAAAATACTTTTCCACCAGAATTTTACTGTGAAACCAATGGAGACTATTATTTTTGGTTAATTTAATAAATATTATGCTATATTATGCTGCATTGTGCAATATGTAACATGGAGGAAAAAATAGCGAAATGATTGTTTCTGATCAATATTGTATTTTATAATAATATATTAATTTTCTTTTATTTGTCAGAATTTTACTGTGAAACCAATAGAGACTAAGTACATTTTAATCATAATTTAATAAATGAAGTGACAGTATTATGCTGCCATGTGCGATTTAATAGTGCAAATAATTTTTTGTGCAGACACACTTATGATGGTCGTTTTTTAGACCTTATTCATTTTTAAATAGTTATCTTCCAGCCAGTGTAATAGTGTTAAGGAGCAAAATTGATTGCATTTCTACATAGAGGAAAAATAAATAAATAGCTAAATTAGTGATTTTCTGGATAATGAGAATATTGTATTGTATTTATCTCTCTATCATCAGATTCAGAGAAAGTGAGAGTGTGAAAATTTCTGTTTATCTTTTTTTTTTTTTTTTTTTTTCTTCCAGCCACTGTATACTTTTCATATAATTAGTAGGAAAGTATAAAAGACTTTCAGCAACAAAACATATTTGATGAAATATCCATCTTATTTTGTAACGCGGAAGTAAGCTATTCCCTCTGAGTGTGCCAGACTTCTGATTCATTAGTTATAGAAGAATAACAAAAGGCATGCAGTCAAATCTATCCGCACAGTAAAACAACTAGTGCCACAAACCAGTGTTTTTGATTATGGTAATATATTAAAATAATTTGATAACAAATAACGTTTTCTATATAAAAGCTTGCAATATCAAGCAGCATGACAGACGAGTAAATGGCACCAGATGCCTCGCACATTCAAGTTAAAAATGGCCGCCGCCACTCTTGCATCAAAAATAAGGTGAATACATTAATACTCAAAATATAGATGACTCATCCTGCACTACAGAGTTTTGTCCAATCAGATGCTCTGTGGAATGAGAATGCCCCGCCCCTAATTACACCTGCAACTGACGAGCAAATCACGGTTCACGACTGTGAAGTAACTATATAGGTTCATAATCCCAAATGCTTAATAATGACACTCAAGAAGTTTCACTGGATAATGTGTTTGTAGAGTCCACTGCTGGAATCAGTTAGAGGATTAAAAGATCGGCAAAGGCTTTAAAAAAATCCACAAGCTTTATTTGTATCAAATGAAACAATGCAAATCATCCGATTCTGCACTCTCTGAACCCTGTGCTGGAGTCCAGCCTTGGCTGAGGAATTCGGGCGCTCATTCCTGTGAACACATTAATTCTCTTGTGTTGTTTCTCGCAGCATTGTTTACGGGTGTGTGTGTGTGTGGTAAATGAGTGGACAATGAGTAGATACGTGTGTGTGTGTGTGAGCATGAAGAACAAGATCACAGTAGTGCATATGATAGCCTATGATTTGTCTTCATCAAGCAGTATCTAAGTGTGTAAACTTAAGTTTATCTGAACTCTATGATGAGACCCACAGAGTGCGGAACGAAATTCAACATTCCCTGAAAGTCTCCTGCAGTTTATGGATAGTGTCTGGAATGTTCAAATAATCTGATTTCTGAACATTGTTGTTAGTTCTGGAAAATGTCTGAGTTGCAGTTTTTTGGTTCAGCATTTCAAGTGTCTCTTTCGGTTGGATTAGGGTCAAGCTTTGTCTTTTACCCACGGCGCTCACAGATTTCACCAATTAGTGTGAATTATTCAGACCAAGTACTTTACATAGAAGCGACCGTGATAAAGAGCCTAAAATTTGATTTGTCATGCTTATAGGCATTAGGGGTTAATCCTGCCGTCTTCTCTTGTGTACTCCACAGTGGTTTGGGTTTCATTTGAACGTTCCCACCGTCAACATCAACTGGTTTCATAACCCATAGAAACATATAGAGTGTTAAATGGAAATGCAGAGTACTTCAAGAACCAGACTTTTGTTACATCTTGTCTTTTCCGGCAAGAATGTTGTTCCCTGACATTGTTGCGTTCCTCCTTTTGCACATTGCATAGTTTATAATGCTACAAAATGACCAGGACTGATTACAGCTAGAATTTAAGGCCATCTAATCTGGTCTTTCTGAATTCTGTGGTATACTTTATGTAGAGGGATTCTTGTTCTGCAGTCAACAAGTAAATCGCAAATGTTTCATTGTGTTATAGTGGGTGTTTTACCATAGTTTTTAATCAGTATAAGGTCATTCCTCACAGCTGGGTTAAACCGCACTTAAAGTCGGCATGAAACAAAAGTTATGCTCATATAATGCCGTATATCCGAGTGAAACACTTCTGGAACAAGAACAAATGTGGGCGGGGCTTAATTGGATGATTGGATGGTTGTGGCTTGCTATTGGTGGATCTCATGTGAGTGACAGGTTGCCCCGCCCTCATCACCAGAGAAGAGAAGAGATGCTGTAAGAGGGAGGGAAAGTTATTCGGATTAAAAATTACGAGAAATGTCAGTTTTGATTTCATGGTGACTTTAGGAGATGCTTGTCATTTATGTGGCCTCAGATGATGTGAAGGTGGACTGATACAAATATTGCTCAACATCCAGCAGCAATAATGACTTTGGATAAGCAGAACTGGCCATAAACTGCCAAGAGGAAAAACCCTCACAACTCTTCGGCCGCTGGCTCGGCCAAGTTAGTGTGTGTCTTTTCTATGCAATAACCATTTAAAATTGTTGCTCCACACACTGTACAGAACATACAAAATAAACATGAGATGTTGTTGGTCTGGCCAGGGAAACAGGCCTCCTCCTCCAGAGAGTGTTTATTATATCTGTGTAAATATAAGACGTACTGGACAGGAGCCCTAAACACACTTAAATATATATTTTTTCTTGTATGTACTTAAATATGAATCACACCAGACCAGAACACATGTGAAACCTCTCCAATCTTCAATCCGCAAAATGTCAAGCTCAGCTTCCCGAGAACAGCGTGGTTTTCATTTGCTTTGATGTCGGCCTTCCTCACGTCTTTCTGCTTGTTCATTTAAACCGTGGAAGACAATCAGCGCTGGTGGATGAAAAATGTGATAAACATTGGAACGAGGATGGTTGTGGGGTCATTATGCTCTGGCTGGAAGATGATGAAGAGATGTTGAAGTCTCGCCAATAAATGGGATGGTCTCTCCTTGAAGAGTTCAGTGCGTAAAGCAAAAGTAATAAAAGACAGTCACCTTCTTCTGTCTTCACATTAAACCAGCTTGTAGCATCAGATTAAACCCGCCTAGTCTCACTCCAAACCATCTTTACTGTTTTTATCTAATAACCTCATTTTAAAAGTACAGTACCACGTTTGGGGTCAGTATTTCTGAAGGAAACTATACTCTAATTGAGCAAGGATGCATTAAATTGATCAAAAGTTACATTTGAAATGTTACAAAAGATTTCTATTTCAAATAAATGCTGCTCTTTTAAACATTATATTCATCAAATAAAATAAAAAATGTTTCTTGAGCATCAAATCATCATGTTAGAATGATTTCTGAAGGATCATGTGACACTGAAGACTGGAGTAATGATGCTGAAAATTCAACTTTTGATCACAGGAATAAATTACAGTTTAACATATATTTACATAGAAAACTGTTATTTTAGATTGCAATAATATTTCACAATTTTACTGTATTTTTGATTGAATAAATAAAGCCTTGGTGGACAAAAAAAAAAAAAAAAAAAAAAAAAAACATTAAAATCTTCTTACTGACCCCAACATTTGAGCAGTTTTAATACAGGAATAAGTAAAACAACAATACTTTGCCAAATGCAAAACATTTTAACAATCTGAAGAATTCAGTGTTGTAAAAAATGCCGTAATTGATTAGCTAAATTGTATTAATAATTGCGAACCCCTTGAGGTTTAAAAGATCAGTATTTTCTGAGGGTAAAACCCAGCTTTTTTAAGGCCTGATTTTGCATCCTATCTATGGAAAGTGCCTCACATATAATGTGTTTTTCTGGTGCCAGTTTCATCCTTCACATCCTATTTCTGTTGGTTGCAGGTCAGAAAGCAAAGTAAGCAGGGGAATTTGGAGGTATAAAAGAATATTGGTATTCCCACGTGGATGAGATAAATTGCTGTTTATGTTTGAGCGTAGGCTGACAGACATAATGTTCCTTTGTTTATGTGTTGGATGAAGACCTGCCTGGCAGCCGGCGCTGGGTGCGTGTTGAGACAGCCAAAGCTGCAGGAGAGCTGAGGTATACGACTATACTACCGTTTCCCACAAAACTGCCAAAAACTGCGTTCGTCAGAACCTAAAGCTGTAGGATTATGTGATCTGAGCACCAAAAGTCGTATTTGAATATATTTATTTGAACTGAATGAATTGGTATTCCTCCTCCGTGTGCAGAAACGCAATTATTATTATTATATCTTCTTGGCGGCCAGGCTTAGCTAATGAATATTGAGGTGGGCCCAAATGGAGTATAGAGTGATAACTAAATGAGAATTCAGCTCCTCTGCCTGCTGTTTCTCCCTGATGGCCTGCAGCTCATCAATAGCTGGAAAGGAAATAATCCACAGTGGGACAGGAGTCCCGAATCAACCCACTTCCCACGGAAAGAGCCCATCGCGACGGACACGCCGCACAGGAACCACAGCAGACCAAAATAAATGCGAATCCTCTCCACCAACTCCCGTTCATCCCTTGGCAACGGCGAGGTTTCCTCAATCCGCAGAATGTTAAATCCAGCTTCCCAGCGAGTAGCATTTGAGGACAGTGTGGTTTTCATTTGCTTTGATGTTGGGCTCTTCTTCTTGTCTTTCGGCTTGTTCATTTTATACCGTGGAAGACAATCAGCGATGTAATAAACATTGGAATAGGGCTGCACGATTTGGAAAAAACTGACATTGCAGTATTTACTTCTTCTGTGATGTATGGCGCGATATGAGTAAATACTGTAATGCTCACTATGACTCGAATAGCTATATCTGGAAAAAATGAATCATTCTAGAAGGAGTGGGGTAATTTTGTTGGGGAGTGCAGAATATAAATAATTTAAAGCTGGTGATTGATTTTTTTATTGATTTTTTTTTACTCTTATTTTCTTTTTTTTTCTTCTTTTTTTTTTGAGTGCGAACCTTCCTGAGCAATTTATTTTATTTTATTTTATTTTATTTTATTTTTTATATATATTTTTTTATTTGATTAATTTTATTTGATTATTTTTTATTTTATTTTTATTATTTATTTATTTACTTTTATTATAAATTTTTTTTAAAATCTCCTATTGAGTTTGCATAGGGCACATTCCCACTGTTTTTGACCAATTAATTATTATATAATATTAATAATAATAATTGTGATTTTTATCTGGATTATCAACTAATATATTAATCAAAATGAAATATTTTTGTATTGTAACTGTTGTACTGTAAAATAAGAAATTGAGTATTTAATAAAATATGTTTTATAGTAAAACTGTAAATTTACATTTTCAATAGTTTCAGACGTTATACCATCAAGCTTTTATTTTGACGTGTTGCTGGCAAATGGATGTATGCGCTGCCAATTAGTGAAAATAATGGCAAGTAATAATTACAAGATTTCAACTTGTAAAAAGCGTCGAAGTCCTCGAAGGGCTCATAATTATAATTTGTAAGCTGGTAATTTTCTGAGCGCTCCTGCTTGTTTCACCTGACTGCTGCAGATTACTTTAGGCGTTGATTAAAACACCATAATTCCCATTCCCGAGTACATGAACAGCTCAGAGTAGAAATTACAAAATTACGGTAATTACTACATGGCGTGAACGTAGCTCTGGCATGGATGAGCAGTGCGACTCTATTGCAGATAGCGGATATATTAATTTAATTAAATCATAGTATGCCATATTGTAATATTAATTTTAATTAGATGTATCATGCAGCCCTACGCTGAAAGAAGGCTTGGTGAGGGTCATGATGCTGAAACTTTGCCAATGTTCCCTAGGAGCCACATGACACTGCCTTCTGTGCAGATCTATGGGAGAAGCCAGAGAAGATTATGCAACATGTTACTCAACAGTTCCTTCAGTTTGCAGATGAAATGGCAAATGTATGTAAGCTTTAGCTGATTCATTCCAGGTTTCTTGCATGCGGAGTGACTTTGAGGATGGATCCGAGAGGGAGGTGACGAGGGAGCGGACGTGCTTCCACAGCTCAAAAACGTCGTCCTTAGGAAAACCGGCGACCTGAAAGAGAGCCATGTTTGCTTTGGATGCAATCAAAAGAGTTACTGAGCGATAACGGATCTTTCCCTATTCCTGTAAATGACCCGTTGACAGACGGAAAGGAGACCGTCCTTTGTCCTTGTGCCATCGCACAACCAAAAAAAGAAACAACGGCAAAAAAAAAAAGAGAGCGCTTCCTCTTGTATTCCTTCTATTTCAGTCTTTCTGTGGGATTAGAAGTCGTGCAGGAGAAACCCAGTACGTCCTGCGTTGTTTTAATGTTGTTATGTTTTCCCTCTATACTCGGCAGTAGTAAAACTGCAATACTTTTATTTTGCAAGAGTTTAACCCTCAAGCTTTTATTTTGGTGAAAAACGGCCTTTTAAGTTTCCGTGACCACAGGTTTATAAACTCTTCTCATTACAAATCAATCTCACCATAAAAAAGTCACGTGAATGTGAAAAAGGGTGCGTTACTTTCCCAAATGTATGTTAAACTCGCAGCACATGTAGTAGAGGTCTGCTTGCCCGTCGGGACCCGTCGGGTAGGGGTGGGCGGATCGATCCTGAAGTATCCTCACATAAAAATATCGATCCAAATGTGTGTTTTTTTACCAGTAATTTTTTATTAATTTAGCACGCAATTCAGTGCGTAAAATAAGCTTCTAAGTGGAAAAATAAGCGAATGTTAGCGGATAATTGTGTAGGATAGAACTTTTTCTCCTAGTCATCTGGATACAAGACGAAACCAATCAATCCCAGAGAGCGTTCGATGCTGGTGCTTCGCTGAGCTCACCTATGGAGCTCACAGGACCAGTGCGTTTGGGAAACGAAGCCTTGCTTAGATGACAGAGAAACAATCGGGAGTTATTTCGCAATAAACAAACCAAAAGTGTACATAACGGTTCAAAATGTTGACATCAGTAAGATTTTTTTTTTATTAAATTAATATTTTTCAACAAGGATCGATGCATTAAATTGATCAAAAGTGACAGTCAAGGGTTTTACACTGTTTTTAAAAAAAATCTACTTCATATAAATGCTGTTCTTTCAACTTTGTTCATCATATAATTCTGCATAAAATGTATCATGGTTTCCACAAAAATATGAAACTGTTTTCAACATTGATAATAATAAGAAAGGTTTCCTGAGCAGCAAATCAGCATATTAAAATGAAAGATCATCATGACTGGAGTAATGATGCCGAAAAATTCAGCTTTGATCACATGAATAAATTACAGTTTACTATGACATAGAAAACATATGTTAAATTGTAATATTACAGTTTTTACTGTATTTTTGATCAAATAAATGCAGAAGAGAAATAAAAATCTTACAGACCCCAAACTTTTGAACAGTAGACTAGTAGTAGGCTAGTAATATAATTAGGGTAGTTTTGTAAAAGTCACTGACTAATTACAGGCGAGTTGAGAGCACAAATCACAAAATATTTAGTAGTCATTAAAACGTATTCAGATTTAGCATATTAATGATGCATTCACCTCATACTGTAAATCATGACACACTGCTCTAGCACAGGAAAGTGCATACAAGTTCAAGTGCATGCTTTTAAAATGAAAAAGTATTGGTATCGGAATCGACGACTACCGTCGGGACTCGACACACTAAGCCCATTCGGGCCGGGCTCGGGCCTTTTTTTTTTTTTTTTTTTTTTTTTTTTACAGATGGGGCTCGGGTCGGACTCGGGCTTATTTAGCTTCTCTCCTTTTATTGTGCCCATAATATACGTGCAAAGCACACGCCACATAGTGTGTATGATATATTGTTATATCTATTATATTATAAAATATTATACATCGCCTAAGCAACACAAACGCAATATGCATTTACGCACGCATCACTCATGTGCATTAACAGGTGACAGGTGACCATGCAGAGGATCAGGGAGAAGTCGGATTATTTATTTTTTTATTAATATTATTTAACATTAGCCAGTTGGCGAAGAGTTCTTCATTTTTGAACATTGTTCCTCAGTTACTTAAAAGCAAAGAAAGGAAGGCCATTTATTTACTCATTTTTGCGATTGGATATCCCGTAGCGCTATATTCTCTCCTGCATGATTATGCTTCTCTCTAATGGACAGTCTGTTCAATATTTGTGGGCATGATTGGGCATGATGTTTTAGGCCTATAATAAAAGTTTACCTTTTAGTAGCGTGTGTTTGCGTGTAGCAGAGACCGTGTGCATCAGAGAGCGCCCGTCAGAGAGAGCTTAAAGGAACAGTATGTAAGAAATGTATTTCAATTAATCATAAAATGGCCCTGATATGTCACTAGACATTACAAATACTTCTATCACTGACAACAGTAGTCCGGCCAGGATATTGTCATTTAAAAGTGAAGTTGCAGCGCTGAACTGATGTTGATGTTGTCATGTTGTGTTTTGGCCTGATGCTCCACCCTCCACCTATCTACCAATCACAAAGTCAGTAGTGTTTCGGCATCCGGGTTGCCAGATCTGCTCTAGTTACCACAGCTGCAGCTACAAACGTGTCGGATAACAAATGTCTAACGTTACGAAACCTAAAATACCTCGTTATGAATCCAAAATACGTTGTGACAAAGTCCGAAAAAAAACGTACTGTGTAGGACTCGTCACTTGCCATCGGAAGCTCCTTGTAGCAGCCGACGTTCCTGCAGCCTATCTGGCAACCTCGAGTCAGGGGGGAGGGGGAGGGAATACACCACTCTACAGTCATTTGACAGTGATTGCAGTACCAGTTTTGGCCACAATCTTACATACGGTTCCTTTAAAGTGATATTGATGTTGGTCTCGGGTCGGGTCGGGTTCGGGTTCGGGCTGAAAAATTGCAGCCGTTGTCGGGCTGGGGCCGGGTAGGGCTTGAACACCACGGGCCAGGGTTAGGGCTGGAGCTTTTGGCCCGTGCAGGGCTCTAACATGCAGAGATGGAGTTTGCTGCAGTTACCGTGAACCGAGGCGCTGAAAACACCGGATCTTGAGCTGCCGGCGTGTAAATGAACACGGGAACACGCGCTTCGCTCTGAAACGCAGAGAGACGGAAAGTCCAGCTGTTATCTGTGTGTCAATTCTGCGGAAAATAAGACATATTTGAGTATTGATGCTGAGAGAAAGATCTCTGTTCTTGACTAAATTAGTGCAGCATCAGCATCTCGTCCTGAAGCTGCATGTAATCATATTTATTGCTAATTTTAGATGTTAATCCGTGGAAATGAAAAATGTTAATCACATAGAGTGACGGTTCTCTTTTGTAACTGACCTTTGAGTCATAAACGGACATAAAAATATCCGCTTGAGTTACACAACCTGAGATTAGAGGATTTTGGCGTCACCGCAGTGTGTGTCAGAGACAAAGCGTTTCACAATGGCACGGTGTTATTCAATATGAATGAATTAAACATGCATATTACATCTGTTGAACTGCCTTTTTGTGGGATATTCCTCCTCACTATCAGTGACTGGCCGACACTGTGATGTTCACAGTTGTTCCAGCATGGGTCATTTCAGTCTTGGCTTTGGATTGGTCGATTCTAGCCATGCTAACACTCTTCATTATAATAACACCCTTTTTTTAAAACTTGTAATCAATGCCTTTTTAGCCGTGACTATAATCACAATACAGTGCACCATATCTTGTACGTTCTTCTTTATCACATGATATCACAACTGACAATTCTTGTTTTTTATTTATTTTTTTACATTCATGTGCCTCAATCTTTAATAAAAAAAAACAGTGACATCTCTTCTCTTCTCTGATGACGAAGGCGGGGCAACCTGTCACTCACATGAGATCCACCAATAGCAAACCACAACCATCCAATCAATTCACCACGGACAAAATTAAGTCCCGCCCACATTTGTTCTTGTTCCAGAAGCTTGGAACATCTTGTTCGGATATACGGCACACTAGGGAAGAAAAGACGATCACAACTTCTGTTTCATACCAACTTTAACAAAGGAACACAACTTTTATGACTTTTGAAGCCTAAATACAATTGCCAGAAGTGAAAACCTTAAAATTGGCTTTAAATAAATTACACATGGTTGCTTGCCCATGCGTTTAACCAAAAACTCATTAAAAAAATCAATTGAATTCACTGAGCTGGATGTAAAAAATTAAATATAAAAACTTGTTCTGGGTTTTAGCACTCTATAACATTGTCTCAATGATATATATTAATAATAATAATAATAATAATAATAAAAAAAATTTTTTTTTTTTTTTTGAGGGCAGAAGCACCTGTTTTTCTTTCCAATGGCAGATGGCAAGAATGTTTGAAACTTTTATATTTACATTTTGTCATTGAAATATTTTCACTTTTCTGATGCTCGTGGTGCAGAAATGAACTTCGCACTCTGCTAATGTTTCCAGAACAGGTTTTGTTGTATAATGCACGAATTTTGACTCTAATTTGCTTAAAAGTGAATATTTATCATGAAGTTTGCTCATCTTTCCTGGTGCCGCCATCGCCATGTCTGTGTAACATCATACAGACGAAATCAGAGGGGGATTTCCATACACGTTTCCAGGTTGATTGTTTGCCTGTTCTACAGCACTTTTCCAAGTAGAAGTTTGGAAATCCCAAGTGGAATGCAGTGTAGCGTTATATATTGACTTCAACTCCAACAGAACACACGAGTCGAGTTAAACCGATCACGAGCATCATGTTTTATTATCTGGGAACCACAGATTGAAACCACAAAGATTAATACACAACAGTACGCAACATGCATGCCTTGAAGAAAGAGCCACAGAGAGACTTCTGCATGCATTTACACAACAATAACAAAGACTAAAACTAAGATGTTTGCCTGTATCAGGAGAGCAGACAGAAATGTGCTCTTAACTGATATGATGAATTGCTTGGTTTGGCTGGAATACGACCGGCTCCTGCTTTATTTGATCAGTTTAAGGGATTGTGGTGGAAATGTAATGCAGTAAATAAGGTCTCACCCCCTCACAGTCTTTGGGGGAAAGTAGTAAAAAGCTTGGAAGGATCTCAGGTCAACGGTTGTTTACAGCGGGGAAACATTTTGCTTGATCATGCTTTCTTCTCCCAACTTTGTGCATGGGGGGGTGTGGGTGTGTGTGTGTGTGTGTGTGTGTGTGTGTGTGTGTGCGATAGTGAGAGAGAGAGTTAGTGGCATTTCAGAAGGTATAATGGACCACATACCTTGAAGCTCAGGTATGCGAGATGTTTTCTCCCTTGGTGGCCAAACATATTTGTAACCTTTCATTATGAATGAAACCTTGTTACTACAACTACTAATACTACTCTCTCTCTCTCTCTCTCTCTCTCTCTCTCTCTCTCTCTCTCTCTCTCTCTCTCTCTCTCTCTCTCTCTCTCTCTCTCTAATGGCTTATGTTTGGCGTATTATCTTACTAGTTACTGAATAAGGCCTACTGCACAGTATTATTCCATAATCCCAACTGTTTCATAGTAGATAATGCTATATTGTTAAAATCAATAATTGTATCCCTTAAAAACTCATCTTTGATAGACAAATTACGTATTTAAAAGATTTTTCCTTGGAAAAAAATGTCTTCATGCCTTAAAATATCTTGAATGTAACTCGACACCCTTGCCTCATTTAGTATGCACGGTTCTATGAATATGCAAATGAGCCCCGCCTCCACTCACTCACTCAGCTCAGAGATCCACTGGTTGACGATCACACGTTGATCTGATTGGTTACAAGGTAGTTTGTGACGTCAGAAACACCAGCGATTTCAAAGCGTGTTTTTGAGACTGTCTTTGGTTCACTGCAGTTTTAAGGAGGAAATACTCAGGAATAGTGTAGACATGACAGGTCTTATTTGTCATTTTGTTTGAATAATGAGTTAAAATAGATGTTAAACTGCTCAGCTGCAATAACTTCTGGTTCAGTTGTTAAGAAAGGAAGGTCAAAATTAGTAGTGGTTAATCCATATTGACAGCTGATTTTGATATCTAATGGCTGCTATGGGCAGTTATATGATAGCACACTATTTATTTTAAAGAAAGTAACTGACAAATGCATAACAATTTATGCTATATGAAATTTATATTTCACATAATTTTACTAAAATAATTAGAAATAAAAAATAAACCTTTAATATAAAAATTCCATAATATACATGTAGGCCTACTGTATTTTTTTCCCCCACAAATAAAAACAAAACAAAAAAACATAACAAAACAAAAACAAATAAAAATTAGACAAAAAAAAAAAAAAAAAAAAAAAAAAATGCACACAGTAAGTATGTGTGCAGAACTATCAAACTAAAAGTCCAGCTTCAGTATCTTATTGGCCAAAGCATAGACTGTAAAAAAATATGGACGACGGCCCTTCGCTCTCTTCCATTGTTGAGTGTCCCGATATGGCGCTGCCATTTTGGGGCTTGAGTTTGCGCAGTAGCGATATCGGGATTCGGGACCAGACCTGTGCAGTAGTGAGCAGGAAGTAAAGCCGCGAAATCAACGCTCCGCCCTCACTCTCAGTGTGAAATAATTAATTATAGAAATTTAGATATTAAATTTAAAGCTCCAATCTCCTCAGTCCTCCGAAGATCCCGAAAAAAAAGTCTGTTGGTGCTTCAGTGACTACTTCGCTCAGAGAACCTGTCAATCACAGCTGTCAATCATGACGTCACACCACCGTTTTATAGCATCAAATAACTAACTAAAAACAAACTTATTTTAAAAATAAACACTTGAATTTACATCAGCGTGATAAAAACTACAGTAAATGACAGAAACCACCTTCAGAAAAAAGATATTTGAAGTGTAATTCAATTGTTTAGTTGGTCTCAAGTCCCGTTGAATAACACGGGGAGGCGGGGCTTATGACCTATACTAGGACCAGCCACCGGGGGGCGATCGAGACGCTTTGGCTCCACTTTTCAGGGCTTGTGCGGCACGCTTGAGGCCAAACAGAAAAAGTCAATGTCAATAATAAAAAAATGCCCAAATATTTTTAAATGAATGAATTAAAATAATTTTTAATATGAATGAAATGTTTTTATATGAATGAATGTCAATGGAGGAGAGGCTTCACAATGCTGAATAAACTGCTTTTCTGGGAAAACGGCCATTTCATGAATCGACAGCCTTTTGGCTTACTTGTCTGCCCTTAAAGATTAGTTTTGAATTGATCTATTTGTATAGCTTACACACAGAAAAATTGCTGTTTTATAAGAGAAGTCAGGGACAATATCTCTATTATATCTAATAGACTATATCTCTGCCGATATAATGGCCTTGGCAATATAACGGTTGACCTCTAAAATTAAGTGCATAAAGATTACATTATGGCTTTGATAGGATACTTTTATTTTTTATTTTGCAGAATTCAGATCTATATAATACATGAATGTATTGCTTTTACAATAGGCAATCTTTGTATCATGTTTCCACTTAAAATCTGGGTATTGAAGCTATAAGCAGGTTGAGAACCACTGGGATAGATGTCAAGGATGTTAAACAGGGAAAGTGTCTTTTTTCCCCTCTAGTTTCTCCTGTAAAAGACGGAGCAAGCACACAAAAGGAGGTGAAACCATAGAGCCGGGCCAGAAGAGCTAATGGACAAGTGATGAAACGGTGTTTCCTGAGCTCTGAAAGGAGTGCTGAGAAGCCGCTCGGGCTCGATAAGTTTGATGGCTGGACATTTAAAATACTTGGTACATTAAAATAGTTTGAAGGATCAAGTCGGAAAACACGATGGAGCTGTCAGCCAAACTTGAGTTGCCTCTCCTTTTGACAGTCGCTGTTCTTTTCCAAAAAGTTCAGATTTCAGAGGTCCAGAGGATTTAAAAAACTAAAAAAAGCTTGGTAGCAACCAAGAATATTGTTTTACTGGCAAGGCTCAGTAATTTACTGGAAAAATGCGTCAGGGAAAAGTATATATTACTCTGTTTGTCCATGTGTATGTGTGTGTGTCTGTAGTGTTGAAGTGTGTCGTCAAAAGACATGGTGCCTACGTGACTTGGATTGATTGTTTCAGGTGAGAGAAGAGGCCAGATGATTTGGCTCAGGACCGCTTTACACACAGATATAGTAATGGCATTTATATTTATGATACTTTCTCCATGACTACCAGGCAGTGTTTAGCAGTATGATCTTTCAGTAAATCCTATTATATTCTCTTTAATCTCTAAAATAAACCAGGGCCGGTCTTGTTCCTACAGTGCGGTTTTAGCATATTACTGTATTATCCCAGTATCACTCTATACATCCATGATGGCTGACAAAACCATTAAAGGGAGAGCTCACCCAAAAGATTCATTTTCTGGCATTATTTTTATAACCTTTGTCGTTCCATGAAACTTTCGTCTGTGGAACACAAAGGAAAATGTTTAAGAAATGTGCTGTTGATCGGCCGAGGCTTTCAAGCTTCATTAAACACACAAACCCCAGTATCATTAAATAATAATAATAATACATTTATTTTATATAGCGCCTTAAAAAAAAATAAGTAAAAGCAGACCTAAAATAAAATGTTTTAAGAAGAGATTTAAAAGTCACTAATGTGTTTGCTTCCCTGATGTCGGCCGGGAGAGAATTCCAAAGCTTGGGAGCATAGACAGAAAATGCTCGATCACCCCTAGAACGAAGCTGTGTCTTGGGAACAACCAAGAGACCACTCTGCGAGGAACGCAGATTACGACATGGTGTGTAAGGCATTAAAGGTGAACTAAGTAACTTTTTTTACCTTAACTGAACAGCTTCGGAGTCATTGGAATGGTTATATTACTTATTTCGGGTTGAATGGTGGTCGTTTCGCACCCCCCTGGTGCCCGTGAGCGGAAAATACGCACTTGCAACTTTGAGCCGGCGGGCCGCCGGCCGCTGCGTCAGGAAGTCTCGCGTGATATCAGGTCTCGCGATGTAAACAATTGCTTTACGGCCAAAAGAAATCTGCTAAAATGCTGTCATTATTGCGCTCCCTCACGCTGTCCGAACCCGAATGAAGAAGACGTTTTAAAGAATGTCCCATCTGCTTTGATGTCGTTGATCTATAGCCTCTGGTGTCTGAGAATCACCAACGAGTTTTTACAACAGTGTTGTCAAATATCTATTCCGAAGCTGTGGGGGGAGCTCTAGAGAGAAACCTGCGAGCAAAAAGCGAGAATATGCGCTATTTTGCATATATTTTAAAAAACGAAATCTGAGTATTGGATAAAGCCAGGTTAAAAATTATTTTTTCATTGTGTTCACATATTAGATGGGAAAAGAATTACAGAGGGATTTATGGATATCTACTTTAGTTATCCTGTAAATCAGAATATACTGTCAATAGCCTCTGTAAATGTCTTCATAATATAGCTAGGTACAAGACTGGAAAGTTTGGTGTATATAGGTGCTACTGAAGTGAAGATTTCGTACTTGGAGTATGAGAGAAAGGTCATTTTGAGAAAACGGGCTTTAAAGATTTATCATCAGCCAATGAGATTGCGCATTCAGCCCTTTTACTTTCACGATTGGTTGCTGATAAAAAGGAAATGACCATATTTGGATCCGACAGCATTGTACAGGAGAGAGAGAGCGATCCAGACGTGCGTGTGATGACAGGAAGAAGACAGAGATCGCGGAGCAGCGGGAGGATTAAGAACGGCAACTTTTGTTGAATTTATGAGAAATCTACAGACGCGAACAGACAAAGTGTAGTAAAATAAAGACCTAAATGTGTATTTCGGACTTTTTTTCACCACAAGTCTGAAAGAAGACGTGTTATTGAAGACAAATATCCAAAAATCTCAAAATTGACCAGTAAAAAAAAAAACGATGTTTTTGCCTGCCGTGTCTCGCCTTAATAAGTCAGTCAAGTACTGAGGAGCCAGATTGTGCAGAGATTTATATGCCAACATAAGAATTTTAAAATCAATACGGTACCTGACAGGTAGCCAATGCAGAGACTCAAGGACAGGGGTTATATGATCCCTAGCCCTGACCCCAGACAACACTCTAGCAGCCGAATTCTGTAGATATTGCAGTTTGTCAATTGATGATTTAGATACCCCAGCTAGAAGACCGTTACAATAGTCAGTACGTGAAAATACAAAAGAATTTATCAACTTCTCAGCAACTGAGAAGGACAACATAGGACGTAAACGTGCTATATTTCTCAGGTGATAAAAGGATGTCTTAACCGTATTCTGCACAAAAGGCTCAAATGACAGTGTGGCATCAAATATGACACCAAGATTTTTTTATTTGCTCTGTAACTCCAAGGCAACACCATCAACAGACAGAGTAGGAGACCCAACCTTTCGCAGTTGATGAGGAGAGCCAAGGAGCATAACTTCTGTTTTTGAGCCATTTAAAGACAGAAAATTATTGGACATCCAAATCTTAATCTCAGCAATACAGTTCGAAAGATGCACAACGTCCACTTGCTGACCCGGTCTTGAATGGATATAAATCTGTGTATCATCAGCGTAAAAGTGATAGTTAAGGTCGAGAGATCTTAATAATTGACCCAGTGGATAGATGTACATACTAAAACGTAAGGGACCCAATACTGACCCCTGTGGAACACCAGTATGAACAGAACCAACTTTGGACCTGAAGCCACCCATAAAAACAAATTGACTGCGGTCAGTGAAATAGGACTTGAACCAATCAAGGACAGTCTCTGACAAACCAAATACATGTTCGAGGCGATTAAGTAACAGAGCATGGTCAATAGTGTCGAAGGCTGAACTAAGATCCAAGAGAATGAGAAGGGACATGGAGCCGGAGTCGGAGGCAATTAGCAAGTCATTAGTGACTTTCACCAACATAGTCTCGGTGCTGTGTAATTTTCGAAACCCAGATTTATGAGGTTCAAATAGTTTATTTTCAATTAAGTGTTTGTTTAATTGGGCCACAACCACACCCTCCAAGATTTTAGCCAGGAATGAGAGATTAGACATTGGGCAATAATTTGGCAGAATTTTCACATCAGAGTTTTGCTTTTTTAAAACGGGATTGACTGCAGCAGTTTTAAGTGCTGCTGGCACCTCCCCAGATGACAAAGAGTCATTTATTATAGCAAGAACTGAGGAACATAAAGGACCAAAGCAGGATTTAAACAGGCTACTAGGCATGGGATCAAGTATGCAAGTGGTAGCTTTCATATGAGAAACCTGCTTGCAGAGCATCTCAGGTTGTAATAAAGTAAATTTGGGAAAAGGAGTGCCAGAGAAACTTAGAGTATTAGCTGCGAGATCAGCAGACCGCAAAGTATGTATATTTGTGCGAATATTGTGAATTTTTTCACTGAAAGATTTGAGAAACTCATTACACAACCATTACACACATTAAAGTACTTCACACGACTTGTGCGCTATTATCTTTACACGTGGCGTCCGGATAGTATATGGATATTTAGCATTTCAACTTTTTTTTTCCGCCAGCGCAATTTTCATCTTACATTATGAAATAAGAGGTTTTGTTGACTTAAATATTTCCAAATTACCAACTTTAAAAAATCATGATTGATAATATTAATTATATTACTTGATTTACTTGAACTCCTGCCCTTCCGGATGACGACGTCTACACTTCCTCGTTCTGAGTTCCAGACATAAACAACTGAGAGAAACTCTCTACCGATGAAACTTGAAGCCAACTATGTGAAACTCGAAAAATTTGAATTTCTTGCAAAATTTTATTTATTTTAGTAATTCAACTTAAAAGGTGAAACTAATATATTATATACTGTAGGCTCATTACATGCAAAGTGAGATATTTCAAGCCTTTATTTGATTATGGCTTACAGCTTATGAAAACCCCAAATTCAAAATCTCAGAAATTTTGAACATTTTCATAAGCTGTAAGCCATAATCAAATAAAGGCTTGAAATATCTCACTTTGCATGTAATGAGTCTATATAATATATTAGTTTCACCTTTTAAGTTACTATGGCATGGTTATGGCAGTATGAGCGGAAACCAGGGATAACGCGGATATTACGTCTTTGACAGGCGACAAGTGAACCGGGACGAGCCATTATTTAAAATAGGAATTTCTCTAAAATTAAAATCTTTGGGAACTTTTGGAATATTGTAAGAACACAACTGCACGAAATATATCACATGTGCAAGTGATTTTTGGATATTTTATTACAAAAATCGTACATATTGTACCTTTAAGACGTTATTCACTGAAAACCTTCTCTAGGTGTCCCTCTTGATTTGGATCTTTGTAATGAATCGACTGATCCAGTTTTCCAGTTTAACTCCCACAAAGCTGTCATATGACTTCAGAAGACTTGTAGCGCACCAGTTGTGTGAATCATTTTATGATGCTTTTGTGTCCTTTTTTTAATGCATAAAACTTTCAATGCCCATTCATTGCAATTGCTTGGAAAACTGTGACCATCAGCAGAATTCTCTTTCTGTGTTCAACTAAAGAGGGCAAGTAAATAATGTTATGGTTATGGTGATAGTAATAATCAGTTTTGCATGAATTATTCTTTTAAATCTTACCATATGAGCTGAGTTAACCTGAGTTGGTGTGTTTTCTGTGACTCTTCTGCTTCCTAAAGCCGGACAGTAGGGTGCTCCTCACCTCCATAGGATTTAATCTGGAGAGATATCTGAAAGACTTTCCACTTTCCCCCCTCAGACTCTCCTTACACAAGCGTTTGTTGATCCTTCTTTGATCTCGGCGAGAGTCCACAAAGCCTATGCTTTCAGTCGGACAAGCTTTTGGAACTTCCTGTAAATACAAGATGTAGCGAGACCCCATATCGGATATTTTGTTTTCATTTATCCCAATGCAAACAAGTTCAAGTCACTGTAATTAATTATTTGGTAACACTTCTCAATACGTTTTTTTTTTTTTTACGATAAACTATTTCGATAGCATTTCTTAATGTTAATTTCTACATTTACTAATGTTTTTTTTAATTTTTTTATCAAGTTGTGAACATTAATAACCAAGGTTATTATCGTCAACTTAAACCATTAACAACATTTCTGCTATTTGAAATAAAGCTGAAATAAAATTAAATATAAACATTAGTTAAAATTATTAACTGGAAATATATAAAAAACTAAAAAACTATATTTTTTTATTAAACCTAAAAAGAAGTATTTAAAAAAAAAAAGCACATAATGAAATGACTAAAAATGAACATGAAAATATACTAATAAAAGCTGATTAACTAAAATAACACTGCTGTGAACTAGCATGAGCAAACAATAAATTATCATATTTTGATCAACTAACATTAACTATGGTTAATAAATGTTGCAAAAATGCATTGCTCAGAGTTACGTAGTTCACAAATCAGACCTTTTTGTAAACAGTTACCAATTATTCTTATCAAGGTCTTTTATTATTTCCCAAAATGTCTCTTTCCCATCCTTGGCACACCATGTTCTGGTTTCCATGGTGGCGTCTCAGTCAAATGTAGAGGCATGACTGGCCAAAACTGGTTTGACAGCATGTGCACCACTGCTCGATGGAGAGGGAATGAGTAGCAACAAACGCATGAGCTGAAAAAACAGAGGAAGAAGAGGTATTCCCACTGGGCTGTTTATCCAGGCTTAAAGCTCTGCTAGACCCCACTGCCCAAGGGCCACGGCTATGAAGTCATGCTTTCTGACAAAACCGGCCCCAAAGTCCAGTGTGTGAGTGTGTGTGTGTGTGTGTGTGTGTGTGTGTGTGTGTGTGTGTGTGTGTGTGTGTGTGTGTGTGAATTAACAGTCAGCGGGAGCACAGGTTGATTCTTTGACATCATGGGAAAAGTCCTCTTGAATGTGCTCTATAAATGTACAAACAAGCAAACAGACTCCATTATCTCCAAGCTAAACCGCTCTATCCCGGCCTGGACATTCTCACAGATATGCTCTTCACTGGTTTATTTTCAGTCAGTTGTCTGGTTTGATTGAAATCATGATGTCTGTTTAAATGTCTGCTGATGCATTCACTTTATATAGAAAACTGCATGATCGAGTGTAAGGAGAGAAAGTGGGGGAAGTAGGTCATGCAGTTATTTACTGTAAGTGTAAAATAAGTGCAATGTATAGCACCATCAGATATGATTATCTATGATATACAGACCATTTTATACTGTGTGAGGGGAAATTATTCATTGTGATATTATAAGGATGTTTCTAAAATTTAATTACTCCTTATAATGCATCATTAAACTACATCCATTTTATTGCAACTTTATATTATATTATATTATATTATATTATATTATATTATATTATATTATATTATATTATATTATATTATATTATGGAGCTGTTGAATCTGATTGGTTGAGGAACATTTTAAGGTGTGCAATAATTTTCAGGGAAACACACTGCTAAAGTAGCCTGGGAAAACCCAGACAACTTCCGGCAAATTTAGATTAGCTCTGCAAGTAGTCTGGCAAAGAGATCATTCAAGCCCATTTCTAATCCGTCGAAATCGCGGCACCAATCAGAAACGTTGGGGCGGGCTTTACACAATGACGATCGCTCTGATTGGTTTTAGGTCTATCCAATTCCGCCCAGAGGCATTTGAGCGACGTCCGTTGGTGAAGCGCAGCAACTTTTAAATGCATTATTATATTCAAAATTGCAAACACATGAGGACAGTCTCCATGAAAGACCCACTGGCAGATGAACGTGCTGCTACATTTCTCTCCGAAACGGTAGGAAATTAAATTAGATTTAATAGAGGATTTTAAAGGACAAGTTCGGTATTTTACACTTAAAGCCCTGTTTACAGATCGTATCTGATGAAATGGAACGGTTAAGATTAAAATTTGGACACATGCTGCTGTCCCGAGAATTTTAGGTTTATTTCGCTTCCCCCCTCCACCCCCACAATGGTTGTCTATATGCACTGGAAGATTCCGTCCTAAAAACACATTAAACTTTCGTTTACAAAGACGTGAAACTCACCGAGTGGTCAGGGGTGTTCACTGATATGTTCCATCAAAAATCGCTGAAAAAGATGCATTCCAACAGGTTTTATCGTAGTTTTTGTCCAACTCCATTGACTTAATAGGCCGTGCTGTGAGACCGCAGCACCTTTACGGTATTACTCCGCCGCTTCTTCTTCTGCTTCTTCTGTGTATTCAATGAAATGCCCGTGGTTTGCTTGCAATTGGCAAAGGTGCATTATCGCCACCAACTGGGCTGGAGTGTCTATTATTCAAGCTCTCAACGGAAGAATCACGGGTGTGACGCGTTTGGCAAAATAGGTCCACAAAAGCGAAATAAACCTAAAATTCTCGGGACAGGAGCCTGTGTCCAAATTTTTATCTTAACCGTTCTATTTCATCAGATACGATCTGTAAACAGGGCTTTAAGTGTAAAATACCGAACTTGTCCTTTAACTGTGACAAGATGATTGACAGGGCAGTGTATGTGACAGGATGCACGCGACAGATCCGTCCGATAAAGATGACGAAGTAGTATGTCCCAAAGCTTGCCTGCTTTTTTGCTACACATTCAAAAGTAAATACCTTTTCTTCACAAAAAGAGTACATACTTTTATGGCGTAGTGTAACTTAGGCGAATTGGGACGCAGTATATGGCTTTACACGATGACGATCGCTCTGATTGGTTTTAGGGCTATCCAATTGCGCCCAGAGGCATTTGAGCGACGTCCGTTGGCGACGCCCCTTTGGAAATGAGTTATTAATGAAGCTTTGCCAGACCATAACTCAGTTACTACTGAGAATGGTCTGGTTTTAACCAGGCTACTGCTAAAGTAGTTCAGGCAGGGTCTTATCTAGCGGTCATTTTCGAAAAAAATAAAAATGTATATTCTTTTTAACCACAAATGCTTGTCTATCACTATAGCTCTCCGATGCGCGTCCACGACTTCACGCATTTCGTAATCACATTGGAAAGGTCACGCGTGACATAGGTGAAAGTACCGACCCAGTGTTTACAACTGTGGAGAAGGAGGTTTATCCATCTTCAAAATCGTCCAACATCATTGTTTTACGTTTTTTTGGTAAAGGGCGTTTGACTTAGTCTTTGCACATTCGCTTTGTAAACACTGGGGCTGTTCTTCCTCCTACGTCACGCTTGACCTTTCCAACGTGATTACGTAATGTGTGGCGCATCACAGCTAGTGCGAGACGAGCATTGGTGGTTAAAGAGTATACACTTTTTTTTTTTTTTTTTAGAAAATGTCCACTGGTTTGTCTAGATAAGACTCTTATTCCTCGGCTGGATCGTGTCGAGACTTTGAAGCTGCACTGAAACTATAACTTGGAAACTTCAACCCGTTGGACCCCATTGAAGTCACTATATGGAGAAAAATCCTGGAATGTTTTCCTCAAAAACCTCAATTTATTTTCGACTGAAGAAAGAAAGACATGAACATCTTGGATGACATGGGCGAGATTAAATTATAGGAAATTTTAATTCCGGAGTGAACTAATCCTTTAACAGGACTTGCAATAGACCCAACGCTATAGCCAGTACCTCCAATGGTCTGTCTTACCTTCAGTAGATCCTCAAACCAATGCGCTCCTGTGTTTTTTCCTCCCTGTGGGTTCTAATGCAGATGTATGTTTTGAGTAGTCTGGAGTTTATTTCTCCGTTCCTAAATCGACCTCACCATTATTATGGCTCTCTTGCCTTTGTGGCACAAAACCACAGTGGTTTCTATAAAAATATTCTCTGTGCAAAGAAACAAAGGCCTGACGTGTTTAACTCTGATATTTATATTATATCAAGCTCTTATTATCAAGGAAATTTGTAAGCACTTCTCGTCGAGCTCGCTCATCAAAACACTGGTTAGGGTGTCATGTGGTGCGGTGCAGGCCATCGACCCTGATTTAGTATGAATGATATGCTACAGCGTATTTATTTGAGTTCGGAGTGCATTCCTGGAATGAGGACTTGGCTCATGTGTGGCTCATATTTCTGACCCATGCTAATAGCGATAGCACATCGACCCAGCAGAACTCAGCACCTCTGAAGTCTGGAACAGCAACGTGCAATTACGCAGCCATTTACTGTGAACTCAACTTGAATCATGGCAGCCTAAGCAAGGACAAGAATTATGAATATTACCATCGCCTAGCAACAGGTAAACTTCAGGGTCTTCGTGTATAATGTGGTTGGAGTGGGAGATTGAGTTGCAGAGAATCCCACGGCCTTCACAAAGCTCCACGCCACACACACTCCTGTTCACTCCCGTTCACTCCCGTAGTGCCTAGCCAAAATGAAAGATAAAAATGGATTCCATTAAATCAAATTAGAGGGATTTAATGGGGTCAAATTAGGGATCAAAGACAGCGGAGGGCTGTGCGATTTAATCGAAATAAAACTGAAATCGCGATACGTAAATGCCAGCAAGTCTGTGGTGTTTTAAGCGTTTTGAAACATTGAAAAGTCAAGCAATTGGTTGAATTGATTTAGAGCATGTTGGCTAGCCCATCCTTAAGTCCCGCTTCAACTTCCTTTCACAATAGCAAACACGTCAACGCAGGAAAGAAAACCACGCTCGTCAAGACATTTCATGGGGTCTTTAAGAGAGTGTGTTTTTGTAGCTCTTGGAAGCTCAGATGGGTTGGGAAATGCTTGGAATTTGACTCAATGCATAATGGGAGCTCAAACACACACTGACAAATTCATGTTTCCTTCAAAGCAATACATACAGACACAAGAATAGTTTCATGCACTGGCCAGTTTTGTGCAGTTTTTTCAGACTAGTGGTATAGGAAAACATCCAAAATACACTTTTAAGTGTTTATTTTATTGCCAAATTTATTTGCATCTATAGATTTCAATTAAAGTAGCCTACATATCTACTTACACCAAACCTTACAGTTTATTCCTATCTATATTCTGAAGGTTTTTACAAAGGGGTTTGTTCATATATCATTGGCCTGACATTTTATTCCTTAAAACATGGTGATTTTTTTATTTTATTTTATTTGCCTGTTGACAGTATTTTCAGATTTATGGAGTGATAATAAGAGATAAACAAAAACATTTAACTCTAAAGTGTCAATAAAATGAAACAAGGATTTTGAATCTGGCTTTATCCAATTTTCAGATATCTGTTCTGCAAATGTATGCAAATTAGTGTATATTTAATTAAATAATGCCTCATTTGCATTTCCTAAAACTTGTTTGCAATTTTTTATGTACAATCATATACAGTGATATCTACACTGAAAAAAATGATTAGTTGAAATTAATACAAAAATGTATCGTAAGTGGTTGCATTCAATTGATTTTAAGTTGAACTTAATCAATTTTTTTATTAATTTCAACAAATCTTTTTTTTCAGTGTATTGTTTGCCCTGTTCACCTGTGGCTAGTTGCATAAACTTTTCCACTATGTTAAGACTGTGGCTGCGTCCAAAATCGCGTACTGTCTGAGTAAGTACTGCATTCGAATTTGAACTTACTTCACGACGTATGTTCTATATAGTATGAATATGGGTAGTATGAATAAAATTCAGACGTACTTCATCCACCATGTTGTCATTATCATGTGACCTACCAACGTCAGTTGCATCGCTTCTCTTCCATTCATAAATCCTCTCCCGTGGCCTCATGGGATAGTAAAGTGTCTGTCAAACACACTTCAGAATCTGGCCGGAGGGAGTAGGTCATCCTGGGACTTTTCGCCTACTGTTTTTTGAAAACTATGTATTCGGACATACTACTCTTTTGCCGTACTGTTTTTCGCTTGCTATATAGTAGGAAAGTATTCGATTTTGGACGCAATGTGTGTCTTAAAGTCCCCCTGTAGTCAATCATTTTATCCCTTAAAACTCATCTTTGATCACCAAAATGATAAATTGAATGCCTTACTTCATGCCTTAAAATATCTTGAATGTAACTCGACACCCTTGCCTCATTTAGTATACACGGCTATGCAAATGAGCCCCGCCTCCACTCACTCCCTCAGCTCAAAGATCCACTGGTTGACGATCACACGTTGATCTGATTGGTTACAAGTTAGTTTGTGACGTCAGAAACACCAGCGATTTCAAAGCGTGTTTTTGAGACTGTCTTTGGTTCACTGCAGTTTTAAGGAGGAAATACTCAGCAATGCTGTCGACTTATGAATTTACACATGGTTTGTCTTAAAGCATATTAAAAACACCACATAGACATATAAACAACATTAAAAGCTGCATTTTCACCACAGGGGGGCTTTAAGAACTAGAAATTAGTCGAGAGGTAATCAGTCTAGACTGATTTATGTATCTGACTTTAAAAAGTTAGGACCAGTCTTGAAGAAAAACAATTAGATGACTAACTTTTAAGACTAGCCTAAGCAGTTTATGCAACCTTCCCTGCTGGAGTGTCTTGCCTTAAGACTGAAGTTCTGCAACAGTGAAGATGCTTACGTTGCAGGAGTAAACAATTTCTGATTCGGTGTTGTAAAACATGCGTATAAAAACATGTGTGCACATTTTGTGAATGTTTGGCTGTGTTTATGGGCACCGTTTCATATCCACATTGCGGACTCGCCGAGCCACACACCAAGATACCGAAGTGTGTAGCAAAGGACAGTGGAAAAGCTGAGGAAACGCCATTACACAATCTTCTTCCGAATGCTCAGCGACCACTAAGTAAAGCTCTTGATTGTTTCAGGTGGAACAGTGACATGAGAGGATCACGAATAGATAAACAAGCACGAGCAAGAAAGCAGGCTTGATTTTGAGCAGCTCCAGTCATGAGCATCGCTCAGTCAGCACGGATATAAATTTATCTGGCAAGAAGTGGACTGAGAAAGAAAAAGAGCAGATTTTGGCAGGAAGCTTCAGTCTAAACCACCACAAACAGGCCTGATGTTCACAAAGGTGGTCACGGTGGCCACAAAACAGCCTTCGGCAGCGCACAGAGCCCACACAAACCCTCACGACACACAGAAACATGGTGCACAGTTATTTCAGACCAGGAGAAAATATACACATGCAGAGTTTGGCTTCCAGTGGCTTTAGCAGAGGAATCTGAACACTTTATTGTCAGTAAACAATTACTGTAGGGTGTTTAAAGACTGTTGAACTCATGCTGATCGACTCAAGGGCTCAAATGAACTTCACTCTTATCTGTCAATCTCATGATCTGGTCAGTGGATGAATGCACGAATCAGTGAGTAGATATCAAGATCATGTATTGGTAGTGGTAGCATTTTTGTTTTGAGTATGAGGAGCTCCACGTTGTAGTCTCCTGAATAACTTGTATGTTAATAAACCTCTTAAAGGGACGGTTCGAAGTAATTGCAACCTATAGGGTCCTTTGCACCGAGCCAGTCTTAAAGTGTTCTTATAATCTGTTGCCTTCCCTTCAATTTAGTGCTAGATGATGATCTGAATTATAAAATTGCCAAAGACTATTCATTATATTTTCTATGTGTTATTACAATATTTGGTTCACAAAAACGATACAACGATATTTTAAGACTATTTATTAGTCGAGTTTGAGTATGAATTATCATATGCTGTAAAATGTATATGCATATTGCTACTCATAACTAGGGTTGCATGATATATCAGTACCAAATTGGTTAACACCTGATGTGATTTTATTTATATATAAAAAAATAAAAAAAAAATAAAAAAAATGTAGCCAATATATTAGAGATTTATTTTTTACTTATTGGTATCAGTCAATATTGGACATTTTGTTGGCTGATCCTGGATATTTAATTCTACATGCTTATTTGCCTATTTTCACATTTAGATCTATTTAGAAAAAAATTATATATTTTTTTTACTTAAAGTCTATCACCATAAAATCAAAATGGACTGTTCTTATTTTTATTGGAATATTTCAGTATTTATTATAAACGATTTATCGGTGTACATCATTATTGTTCCTGGTTATCTTGAATCATAATAACTTCCACCAATAGCAAACCACAACCATCCAATCAATTCCCCACGGACAAAATCAAGCCCCACCCACATTTTTTCTTGTTTGTGAAGCCATTTCACTCAAATATACGTTACAATAGGAAAGAAAACCGTCTCTTTAAAAACACCTAAGAATTTCTGATGAGCGAAAGATGAACAGAAGACTTCATGCATGTTGCAGCAGTCTAAGCGCTTGTAAACCTCTCAATAAGTATCTCAATATGTCCATCCTTTTACTAGCCAACAGTATTAATATGGTCTCCACTGACCTTAAATTACTGTGTGTGTGTGTGTGTGTCCGAGAGAATGAGATCCATCTGTAGGTGCTCCTGCATGTGCTTCAGCTTAACCCTTTAATCAGAGCAGTGTTGCAGCCGTATCAGAGGCAGAAGATGTTTCCTTCCTCATGAAAAAATAAATAAAATGCATTTTAGTTTAGAATTGTGTGAATTGCATTTGAATGGCATTTTGAATAAATGTATAGATCCAAGCCAAAAAAAAAAAACATTGATCTTTATACCAGCACAGATAGCTTCTTCTGAAACCAGTCTGATATTTAAATACAAGTCATATGAGTTTGGAACAACATGAGGGTTGAGTGAGTGATGTCAGAATGTCTCTTTAAGTTGAGATGTCCCGTCTAGGTTAGTCGGGGTAGAGTTACCGTGCACAGGGCATGAGAAGGACCCGTGGTAAGTAGCTTACGGCTTTGCCAGAAACCATTGGTGATGGAATGCACTTCCTCCCAGTCTTAGTGCTGGCGCTTGACCACTTGGAACAGCGAGATGCATTAATGAGAGGCTTTTGTGTAAAAGCACTGGAGTAATGAGAGAGAGAGAGAGAGAGAGAGAGATAGAGAGAGAGAGAGAGAGAGAGAGAGCCATGTGTGGGGCTGCATACAGAGATATCCATAAATAATACCAGGAATAATATGAATATGAAGGGTATTCATTTGTGTGAATTTATGTGCTTGATTCTTTCTTATCTTCTCATGGCTCTCCTCTCCTTCTTTATCCAGGCTATAGCTCATTCTGCAGATTCTTAAAGGGACAGTTCAACCAAAAATGAACGTCCTGCCATCATTTAGCCTACTCACCCTCATGTTAATCCAAATCTGTATTTTTTCTTCTTCTGTCAAACGCAAAATATGTTAGACAGGATTTGCATGTTCTTTCTCATATAGTGAAAGTGAATGGTGATCAAGGGCTGTCAAAAAAGCAACAGTAGTCCATACAGCGTCTGAAGCCATGCTGTGGCTTTGTGTGACGAACAGACTGAAAACTGTCTATTAGTAAGCCCCCACAAAAAATATTATGCCACCAGGCTAATTTAATAATTTTTATTTTCTGCTATTATAAAATCAAAATAAATAGTTCAGAAATCAAAAACGCCACAGAAGAGGTGACATTAAAGTCATTATACAACAGTTCTTTCTGGTTCTCCAATCTGATTGGCTGAGAGCCATGCGATATTCCCCCAGTATCAGCACTGGAACTGCTTCACTGTTTGCAATCAGTCGAGCAAATCCACCATATTTTTTTTAAAATACTACCGTTGTGTCTCGAAATGTAGCTTTAAGAGTTTTTTAGGCGAGAATGGTTGTTATTTAGACCTCAAACATGTGACTCAGCGGTTCAGTGCTCATGTTCCCGCAGAGAACAGCGTCATCTTGGCCAGTCCTTTGGGAATTTGCTGCTGGCTCTTACAGTATATAGATATTGGTTAGACATGAGATATAATTCATTTGGGGTATATCAAACGGGCAATCTTTGGTCTTATTAATCTGTTACTTGTTTCAGACCAAACCGATTTGGGTTAAGGGGAAATTTATGTTTCATAACTTCACCCAGGTGAAAAAGACGTACTGTTAAATGTATTAAAAATGCATTATAGTATATTTGTGTTGTACTAAAAACATACTCAAGTACATTTTTAACACATTTAATAGTTTTTAATAATTTTCGACCGATCTCTAATCTTCCGTTTATGGCAAAAATACTTGAGCGTGTTGTTGCCTCTCATTTGTGTATCCGTCTCGCAATTAATAACCTTTTTGAACCCCTTCAGTCAGGTTTTCGTAAATTCCACAGTACTGAAACGGCTTTGGTCAAAATTACCAATGATTTGTTGATGGCTTCTGACTCCGGTGCAATTTCCATTCTCATCCTTCTTGATTTAAGAGCAGCTTTTGATACTGTTGATCATAGCCTATGACTCACCCGCCTTGAACAAAATTTGGGTGTGTCGGGGACACTTCTGAAGTGTTTTAAATCCTATTTCACTGACCGTTCTCAGTTCGTTTCCATGGGCGGATTCAGGTCTGAGATTAGCTCTGTTCTCACTGGTGTTCCCCAGGGCTCTGTCTTGGGCCCTCTGCTCTTTAATATTTATCTGTCACCACTTGGTCATTTGTTGAGATCGCTTGGCCTCCATTATCACTTTCATGCTGATGATACGCAGATTTATATACACTCTAAATCTGGTGAACACCTTGATGTTGATTTTCTCTCCGGCTGTGTTTCTGAGATAAAGGAATGGATGAGTAATAATTTCTTGTGTCTTTGAGTATTGATGGCTCGGTCTTGGCGACTCAAGCTAAAGTGAGGAATCTTGGAGTTATTTTTGATACTAGTCTTTCATTTGATTATTTTGTTCAGAGTACAGTTAAATCATCCTTCTTTCACCTCAGAAACATAGCAAGATTGCGTCCTATGCTAAATTTCTCAGTATAGCTGAAAAGCTGATGAATTCCTTTGTTGTCTCTAGGATACATTACTGTAACGCCCTTTTAGCTGGAGTCTCTAAATCCACGCTCAACAAACTGCAGTATGTACAGAACTCGGCTGCCAGGATATTGACTGGGTCCAGGGTATGCGATCATATTACTCCAGTTTTAGAGTCCTTACACTGGCTCCCAGTCAGACTCCGAGTTGATTTTAAAATTATGATGCTGACATATAAAGCATTGCATGGCTTGGCTCCTTATTATTTATCTGAATTGTTAATTTCCTATACCCCAAATCGGAGACTGCGATCTTCACAATCCAGCTTGTTGGTTGTTCCTCATACACGCTTACGATCTATGGGTGACAGGGCTTTTTCTTCATATGCTCCTGTCCTTTGGAATTCTCTGCCTCTTGATCTTAGGGAAGCTCAGAACTATGACATTTTTAAGACATATTGTTTTTAATTAGCATTTGATTATTGATGTTACTTTTATCATTTGAGCTTTGGATTGCTTATTTTGTGTACAGCGCTTTGAGAAGTTGCTTTTTAAAGGTGCTTTATAAAATAAAGTTTATTATTATTATTATTATAGTACGGCTATCTCCTATATTTGAATCCATGACGGAAGGAAGTAGTTCTGCACAAAAGAGTGTTTTTTTAAAGATACTCCATTGTTGTTTATAATTCATTTACTTGCTTGTGCCATCGAACTGTCGTATAAAGACAAATTCACATTTGTAGCTGTGCGATATGGCTTTATGATGTATAGCCATATCGCACTACTTCTTGTGTGATATTGCTCATACATATTCCATATAATTTTGAATACATTAATAGATCCACACATAAAAAAGCATAATTCCATTGACTTTTATTTCACCACAGATAGTATCTGGTGAAAATGCATATATTTGCTGTAATATAGCAAGCACCAAAGTGGCACAAATGTGCAGTGATTTCACCCATGAGCGTCCAGTGTTTATCACTATTATCAGGGTATCCACTCTTTTATAAATCATGTAAACAGGGAAATGATATACTGACACATGTTCCAGGTACATCCTGGTGTCCAGTTTGCAACCGGACAGTAGACCTCTAAACACCACTTGCATTAGCTCATTATTTTTGCTTTTGCTGTTATGGGTTGTGTTACGTAATGCTGGCCAGTATTAAACCGAGCAGAAGAGCGCACTGGTCTGTCCCATGAGCTCCAGGGGGGATTGGCCATAGGAAAACCCAGTTAGGTTGGGCTCTGAGCTCTTTAATGACATCAGCTCGTGAAATGCGTGCCATCTGTGAACAACCACACTTTTGATCACGATCAGTTCTTGAGTTCAAAGCTGGAACTTCCTCTGTTTCTTCCAATCTCTTGTGTTCCTTTCTGTACTTGTGTGTATGCATTACTTCCCTTTGAGTGACAGGTTATCATGTCATTGGAGGAATGCATCCTTCTTACTCATCATGTCAATGCTATAATAACCACTCCAAATTTTTCAATTTTCAATTTTCAAATGTTTTTACACCAAAAGGCAACACTGGATTCTTGGTTATAACATTGTGGAGTACTTTCCCTATCTAATTCTCCTTCAGAAGTCCATGCAGTTTAAAATACACACACTAGAGAAGCAAATATGCATGAGCAACATCAGACGCAAGCCAACTCGATCACCATGCGCTCTTAGAGAAAAAAAAATGGTACAAAAGCTGTAACTTGGACTGTACCCTTTAAAAAATTAGGGGAGCGCGGGGCACATTTTGGTTTTGGCTCAATTATTAAAAAATAATTAAGTTAGATTAATCTTTCTTTTTTTTTTTTTACACAAGCAACATACACATCTCTGCTACAAATGAACACTTGAATGGTCTACCATTTTCATACAGTTGCACTGAAAGTGACAGAAGTGCAAATGTGACAACTTGCCCCATATGCGGGGTTAACTGTAACAGACAGAGGGTTAGTTGTAACACTTGTGTGTAACACATAATTCAGGACTATTTTATCTGTATAGTTCGATATTGTTTGTGCATCTGTATAGATGGATATCCATACGTCCATCCCTCATCCAAACATCCTTCTATTATGGATCGATATCATGGATAGAGATATAGGAAAGGGCTGCACAGTTTTGCAATAAATAAATAAGTAAATAAATAAATAAAATCATCAAGTATTGTAATTGCTATTGAATTATATTTGTGTGTGGCAGCTGCATTCAAAAGTATTATTATTAATAATAACAGTAATAATAATAACAACGAGCTCAAAATCACATTTTAAAGGGTTTATTGCATGAAAAACAGGCTATATTTTTAATAAATAAACAAGTGATCAATGCATAGTTAACAAATGTGGGAAAAAAAATCATTTAAATTCCAACATTGTTTGTGAAAGTCCAACAAAGTTAAATGTGGCAAAATAAATATATAAATAAATACTCAAAGCTGAAAAGTTGTGCATCTCCCTGTTGTCATGTCATTATCGCTGTACTGGCGGCTGTAACACTGAGCTACGACTAACCCTGCTGTGTAAAACAGTTTAAGCCGAGCTAACAGTTGCTCAAAATGGTGCTGTTTTAGCCAACAAGACAGTGATTAAGGTCATTTAAAGTGAGGTTTGGTGGCGTACACACACAACTCAGAAACCAAAAAAAAAGTATGATGAGAAAATGTACTTGCATGGTGTCAAAACACTCTTCGTCCAGAATCTTCACGAAATCTTATCAAAACTTTCCACAAATCCGCGGGAGACCGTCTTCTGGCAGCGAGAGAAAACGAGCAGAAACACAACCTGACCCTGACTAACTGTGTGAAAGGTCCGTGTTATATTTAACCCCGCGTTACATTTAACCCCAATGTACAGTTTTGGTAGAAATATGTACCTTTAAGATACTAATATGTACTCTTTTGGTACAACAGTGTACCTTTTGAAAAGGTACTGTCGCAGTGACCAGCTTTTCTTTTGAGAGTGTGGCATATTTTCCCATCAAACATCAGCTCACCAAAACAGACGAAGCCGCAATGTGGGATTTTCCTCTCCATCACTGTAACAGAGCTGTAAAAACGGCACATGAAAGATTTTGTTCAGTCCGTTTAAAGTTGTTGTTATTATTGACGGAAAAGCTGGAAAAAGGTCAGAACGCAAATCACAGCTCGTAAAAAGCAGATTCTGTCGTTTGTTTTTGTCTTAATTGGCGACGGGTGCTTCAGTACCAGCTGTGGCTGTGATTTAAGACGGAACCGTTCAAAGACAACAAGGACCTCTTCGTTCTGTTAGAAGACGTAATTGGAGTCCATATTATGTCGTTAGGCCTCATGGTTTCTGTCAGTGAGGATGTTGTTGTCTTTTGAGTTACTTGTAATAGGTTTCTTCTGCTGTGATGCTGGCACAGAAATACTTGCATTCACACTTGCGCTCGTTTGGTAGGTGGAAAGCTTCTTTATATTAGAGCACGTTTTTATGTTATGCTGTAATACTGCAGTGTGTACAATTTGTGTACAATTTTATGAAGTGTTTACATTTTATTTATGCATTTAGCAAATGCTTTTATCCAAAGCAACTTACAAAAAAGCAATTTGTCAATGAGCCAACAATATTTATAACAGATTTCGAAACAAGCTTAGAGAAGAGGAGAAAGACAAAAACAAAAAGAGAGTCAGACAGGGAGACTTGATCAGGTATATAGTTTTAAAACCTTAAAATAAGGGTCAGTTACATGTTTATTGTTGGTGTCTAGATCTATTAATTTATTTAAAATATCCATTTAAAATAAAATTGTGATGTACAGTCAGTAGTTTGGCACTTTTAGTATTTCTTGGCACAGACTTTTATCATTTCTCGGGGTTCTCAGTGCAACCACAAAAACCTATAAAACAGGAAATGAGGTCATAGAGAAGAACCCCTGCAGACCCTCATGACTGTGTGTAAGGTCAGTAAGTCAATACAAATATCAGATAATTTGACCTTTTTATGACAAAGCAAGGTTAGTTCAGGTTGTAAAATGTCATGTGGCGCGACTCATATTTTTCAATGTTTAAGGAGTTTTGTTTTCTTGGCCACATGGCATTTTTTGTCATAACATTTTTAAAGGTTAGTAACACACAAGAATGAACCTCATTGGTTCTCGATGAAGCTCAAACGTGATGCGTAACACGAGAATTAACCTCATTGGTTCTTGCTGAAGCTCAAACGTGCTGCGTAACACGAGAATGAACCTCATTGGTTCTTGCTGAAGCTCAAACGTGACGCGTAACACGAGAATGAACCTCATTGGTTCTTGCTGAAGCTCAGACGTGCTGCATAACACGAGAATGAACCTCATTGGTTCTTGCTGAAGCTCAAACGTGACGCGTAATACGAGAATGAACCTCATTGGTTCTTGCTGAAGCTCAAACGTGACGCGTAACACGAGAATGAACCTCATTGGTTCTCGCAGAAGCTCAAACGTGATGCGTAACACGAGAATGAACCTCATTGGTTCTCGCTGAAGCTCAAACGTGATGCGTAACACGAGAATTAACCTCATTGGTTCTTGCTGAAGCTCAAACGTGACACGTAACACGAGAATGAACCTCATTGGTTCTTGATTAACAGTGATTAAACTGTCTGGAACTGCCTGTACCTTCCAGCCAATCAGAATTGAGTATTCAGACAGACCAAGGTATAAAATGAAATAATGCAGACTTATGTCTTCAACAAAAGCATATACAAATGAGTGGTTTAGAAATGATTGTTCAAAACTGAGCTCTATAATGGTTCGACTGTATAAGGGCTGTATTTTATAAACCATTGCCAGGTTTATAATTACCATCTGACTGTACATTATCTCTTATTTAAAGTGTTGTAGTACTTTTCAGAAAACTAAGCCTTACAAGCTATAATGCATCTCATGAAAGTCATGTTATTTGCTTGACATTTTATAGAACTGTATGAATTGGTTTAGATGTAATGGTTATTGTCATCTTGAAGCTCAAGCCACACTTCGGAGGGCGAAGGTGAAAAGCCACGTTGTCTCCCGCCGTCGTATTCTCTTCCACGACTTGTCAAAGCAGTTTCTTATTCAAATACCTCAACAAATCACTGCCACAGTAACTGCCCTACCTTGTCAAGCCTCATCTCAGCAGACACACATGAAAATGTAACATGCCGCTTATGGCAAATCCGTCTTGACTTTTACATGTGGGGAAAAATGAATCAGAACCAGTTCTTTTGACTTTTGTCTTTTATAAATTAGTTTCCACTTGTTTTCCACTGGGCTATTAAAGGAAGGAACACAAACTGCATCCAATCGCTCCGTACCAGGGGCATTATAGTAGGGATTTACACCAATCATCTTTAGATGTTATTCGTATTGACGTCAACTAATAGTAGTGTGATTATTATGATTAACTATTTGGCAAAGACTGCATGCAAAGAAAACAGCTGGGAGTTTTACAAAACCTTCGGAGGGAAAAGCAGTGCCGTTTTTGAAGGCATTCCAAGAAAAGTAGTGTTTTCATAAGAATGCCAGGCTTCTCTCCTCCATTCTCCTGGTTCTTGCACACTGTTCATTTATCCCACTCTGGCCATGGAGAAGGGAAGACTACAGCCGAAGTATGGATGTGTTTTATCAGCCTCTGAGTGCAGCAGGAACCACAGCTCAACGATCAGGCCATTTCATTAACAGCAGGGCTCTGGTCCATACTGGAACTCTACACGCAGTCTCAAAGCGTCCAATATCAGTTGATGACGTTGCTCAATGAGTCTTGAGTGTTTTTGTATGTGTTTGCATGTGTTTCCCCCCCACTGTTTTGTTGACTCTGGCGTGGACTTCCTGCTCTTCTTAATTACATATGGCTAGGGTACAGTTTCAGAGAAGAAACAGTATGTATGTATGTATGTATGTATCAGATTGCCAGGGTATAATTTGAGAGAAATCCATCCATCCATCCATCCATCCATCCATCCATCCATCCATCCATCCATCCATCCATCCATCCATCCATCCATCCATCCATCCATCCATCCATCCATCCATCCATCCATCCATCCATCCATCCATCCATCCATCCATCCATCCATCCATCCATCCATCCATCCATCCATCCATCCATCCATCCATCCATCCATCCATCCATCCATCCATCCATCCATCCATCCATCCATCCATCCATCCATCCATCCATCCATCCGGATGTTTTGTTCAAAAGCATAAACGTCTCTTCATAAGTGATATATAACTTTTTTCTACGTCTACATTCATGTGAAGACTCAACATCTCTTTTCTCTTTGGTAAACGGGTACGCTTGCTAACTTTTGAATGAATGAATAGCTGCAGAATTGCTGGTTGTGGTTGAAATGACGTCAACATTGGACAGTCATGGTTAGTTATAGTAAATAAATGAAAATGTATATCTTTAGATCATAATAGTTTTCAATGTGTAAATTATTGGATTTTTACAATGCAATATTAAATGTCTAGGTCTAGAACAAGGGTAAAACAATGCATTTGAAAAGTAGCAAAATTACCAAACAGCCATTTCAGTCTGTATCTGAATCCCACCCACTCAAAATCACAGGGTTTTGTTTCTGCAGGCCTCAGTAGGTTGTCAGTGACTGCGCAGTTTTCTGCTGAGTCATGGTCATCCATTTCTTCCTCTCTCCTGCTCCTTCACGCCTGCCACAGTCTATCCAGACGACTTGACTGCTGTAATGACTAACCTGCCCACCTCACCCTCTCCTCCAGCTTATCTGAGCCATGCCAGCGCACCGGACCAAGGATTCCCTCTCTTTTATTCCTCCTTCCTGCGTTCCGCTACTCATTTCTCCTTCCGTCTGTTAGCGTACCGTTAGTCGCCCACTCAACTCCTTCCACCAATGCTTTCATATAATTGTACTTCCAGGGATGCAGCCAGGCAGACTGAGCGGCGCAAGCTTTCAATATTTCATTTCGAATGACAGCGATATGATTCACTGCTTTACTTCACTGTTTTTGTATTGGTGTGACATTTACCATGTACACTGAAAAAGTTTAGTTTTTTTAAATAGTATTTTCTTGTAAAACATACTCAAGTAATCCGTTTTAATCACATTTAAAAAAAAAATCGTACTTGTTAGAAGCACGTGTCACTGTTGATGCACTGCAGAGCATTACTGGAGTGCGCTTTGCCCATACTCGACTTTATTATTTACGAGAATAATCGTAAATGGAATTTGGGAAATGGATATTTTCGCACTTTTATATCTAATTGTGAGTCACGGAACACTTGCTCTGGCGCTCCAGAAACGATAGTCACCTGCTACTCCATGTCCTCACCCTCATACAAGCCAGTGGAAAGAAATATTCCATCGGGTTTTATTTCTGTTTTCTTACGTCTCCAGGAAGGAGGTCCTCGGTCTGGATGGCGCGCTTTGCTTTTCCACGCCCTCACACCTCGTGAGCAGTGACGTGGGTTATAGCGAGTGTTTTAGTCACCTACTCTGGCGCATACATTTTTACTAGAGGAAAAAGTCTAAATTTAGGATAGAGGAAAGGACAACATGCTCATTTTGAGATATGACTACTACTAGCATGCATTGAGTCCTGCGTCAGTCAGACTAGGAAAAAGGGAGGAAGATTAGGAGGTGATATAACGGAGAGGGAAATAAATGGATAAACATGACTGCTTTTTGTTTAAAAGGGTTCGGGATGGGATGTTCCTAATTAGAGCCACTCGATTGCGATTATTAGTGCAAGATGTTTCAATTCCCTGGTTTTCAGTTCTCTCTTCCTGATGGATTGTAGATCTCAGAGAGCAAGACCGCTGGAGGCTCCTTCACACCCTGAGAGATCTTCTGTAGAGCATCGTATATCTGACATGTTGAAATCCAGCTTTTGCATGCGCAATGTCTTGGAGATACGACAATACTAGAAATGTGAGAGGAAATGGAAAGATGGGATGGGATGGAAAGCTGTAAGTGTGAGATGGATAGTTGGTGAAGTGTGATTTGGAAAGGATTGGGTGTTTTAAAAGACTAACCTTTTTTTTGTCCAAATGGGCACGGATGCCGATAATAAACAAAGTGGCCTGGCAGAAGAGTTGCTCCATAACAAAGAAGAGGCCTGTAGACAGGCGAAGATCTCACTGGAAGCATTTAAAGTTTTTGGATGATAATAATTTGCTAAAAGTGGCCTCCGTTTTTTTCCTCCTACACAACATTCTCTTCCTTTCTAACTTATATATCTGGGACTCTTTCTCTCACCGTCTGTCTGTTTAAAGGCAACAGCACTCGCCCATGCTCACGCTGACTAAATATTCAGATGTATTACACCGATCCTGCCAGTGAAACTGTGCAATGTTCTGGATCACGTTTGGGAGACCGAGAGAGATGTAGTGGCGAGTCTTAGGGAGTTTGACCTTCAACTTACGATGAAACACTGTTGTTTGGGGTTTTTGTGTTTGGCCATATCACTCACACCAGCTAAACTAATGATTCAACACTGCTCAGTACAGAAATATGAGTTATATTAAGTCAAATACTCATCTTTTGATGAAATTAAACTATTTTTTTTATCAACTCCTTTTAGTAGTGAATGAATGATTAACTTTTATATTTGGCAGTATTCTTGATTTAATCCATTGATGTGGCTTTTTTCTTTAATAATAATAGATATGCAGTGCACATTTTAAGATATATTTTTAAAAAATACAAATAAAATGATATAGGTCAAAAACATGTCATTGTCCCGGCTAATTTGCATAAAGTTTAGCTCAACTTTGTCACTGCTCCAGCGGTCTCTGTCATTGGATAAAACAACTCTCATTGAAAACACACGAGGTCCAGTTGCTTTGCTGTGGCGAATAACTGTCCGTATGAACGTCCATCTATGCATATATTTCAAAGTCCGTGTAATTATCCATTTTCTTTGTGCGTGAGAGTTGAGGTTTCTTGGCTTGCACAAACACAATGTGCACAAAGAGCAAGGTCACAATGTTTTGCTTTAGCACATTACTTGAATTGACTTTTTTGGCAGAGGATTTTGACCAAATGGATCTGCGAATATTGCGTTTATGGTGAGAAGTTAAATAAAAGCTGTCAACTTCAATCAGTTCAAGACAACAAAACCTGGTGATTTGCGCAGTGATGAGGGCCTGTTCGACTCCTGCAGGTTTCTGGGTCCAGCTCAAAGCCTGGTCTCATCAGCATCTGTAGTCCAGAGTCAGACTCCAAGTCAAACACAGCGAAGAGGGGATAGTCACTGATCCGGTGGCTCACAGGGAGAACACACATCCGTATCGACTGCTAGACCTTCCTCACTGCTGTAACTGAGAAGAGTTTCTTCACGGTATATGGAGACATGTGTCTGAACTCTGTGCTTTAGTCCACATTAGCTTGAATTACTGCTTGGTTATTCATTAGGAGAGCGTTCCTGCACCTTGCTGGCTCTAGTTTCAGGAGTCTGCTTGCCTCGGGCTTAATGTTAGAGCGTGCATGTACACGTATAAATATGTAGTTAGTCTAGAATGAGCAAACGAGGTAAAGAAATTGCACTTGACACTGCGAGTTCATCAGAGAGTGTGTGTCTGTGTAGTGACTGACAAATGACACACATATGCTTTTGTACTTCCATTAGTTCTGTGAGAGCATGTGTATGTTTTCACTGGCTGTTCCTTCAGGAAAACATTGGTGTACACTTTATGGAGGAGATATTAATCTGCAGTTTCAATTTGAATCGGGTGTTGTATTAAATATTAAACCTTTTTAATTTGATTCAGTTTGCGACAAACACTCGATCCAGATGCCAGATGCATGATGTTAGTCCGCCCTCACTCTCAGAACAACGATGCATCAGCTCGTCACTGGGACGGTACCTTTACCATTGTACACCTTTGTACCCTATTTAGTGTGCATATTATTACCTTTTGAAAGAATATTGCTCCAGTGACAGCTCTTGTACTACTTTCTGAGAGTGTTTAATGCTTGTTTTCTCCCAGGACCCAACATAAGTCAGGGTGCTTGTAGAGCTTGTGTTTTGAGTTGCCTTTTGATTTGAGTTTAGTTTGGTTTAGATTTTTGCTCTTGGTTTTGTCTTTTTTTTTTTTTGTCTTTGGTTATATTTAGTTTTTTTTGTCTTGTTTGGTTTGGCTATGGATTTTGGTTTAGTTTTGTTTCACTTTTTGTTTTATGCTATGTGTTGGGTTTTGGTTTGTTGATTGTGATGTAGGGTGTGTTCACAATGGTAGTTTGGTTCTCTTGGTTCGTTTGGTCCGGTCTAAAAAAAAAAAGATGATGATACCAGTTATTCCTCTGTTACACACACAAATGCAGATGTGCTGCAAGGAAACTGACACCTGCACTGAACTATAATGGGCAACATCGTGACTATGGTGATTCTGTCCTTTTTAGGATGGCATCTTGTGACATCACATCCTGTTTTTGGTCTGTTTAGATGTGTTTGGTCTGTGTTGCCTTCATATTTAATTCGAACCGCACCAGAGTTGGGGGGGGGGGGGGCACAGGGGGGACCAAGAACCAGTGAGGGGGGGCCCATGGGAAATAAGAAAATTCAACTGGAAATAAATACTTGTTTAGAAAACATTAAGCACGATTTCAAAAATATTTGCAATGCCCTGTGCCCTAATATAGATGGTATTAAATGTGGCACTGCCTGTTTTGGACCACACAGTTTTGTTCTAATAAAAAAAAAAAAAAAAAAAAGACTCTGTCCTCTTTTCATTCTCAACTCCCCCCAATTCTGCCTAAAAATAAATAAAAAAAACATTAAGTATCGAAATTACACAGAGTTGCATGTAGTTATGGTGTTAGTTAACATTCTCACATTTTAATGTTTACCATGCCACAAATATTATTGTGCCTTAAGTCTTTAAAACAACATAAAGTAGTATATCTCTTTTATATTTATGTGGTGGAGTGCGCTGCCGCTGAATAACACTGACAAGTCCTCTCTATTCAGTAACGTTAGTCTGACGAAGTTACGTTAGCTAATCTAACGTTAAGGTCCTTGCACACTAACATACAGTGCAATATTTCAAAATATATACTGTAATTGAGTGTGTATAAGTTACCATAAACAGTGACGTGTCGAGGTGTCTCTCTCTCCTGTTTGAAAAACGCAGACCAGTGATTCTGCTTTGCGAATCGCAAATCAAGCAGTGATTGACAGCGCTCTGATCCAATGGCGTTGGGCATTGTCATGTTGACAGTAAATCTAGCCCAATGATGTTGGGGGGGGCACCAGGGGGGGCCAATCATATTACAGGGGGGGCCGGTGCCACCCCGTGCCCCCCTTCTAGACACGCCCCTGATTTCGAGGGCGTTTTAACTCCTACGGTGGCCGTATTATTCCAAGATTAACATGGCGTCCAATTCGACTTCGTCCAATTGCGCCTTTAAAACTATCACCTGTGATCCGTCGCAGCACAGATTCATGTTACAAGGTAAACAATACTTTTTCACCATTGACGTGAGGAAAAGTAACGCAAGTTATTCTAGAGGTCGTTCTAGTGTTATGCACAACCATGCTATGGTTAGACAAGCAACTATAAAACTTCGAATTTACACAAATAGGCTGAATTACCTGTCGAGAAGAAAGCAGGCAACTTCGGCGTCCGTTTTAAAATCTTTGCTCCTCATGAGCTCTTTCCATCTGGGAAAAGTTACTCCAGTATTGACTTTGGTCTTGCTGATTTGCCTGTCGCGTTGACGTTTTAATTCTCTCTTTCGCTTCCTTGGCGACTCTGCTACATGTCCTCGAGAACAGGCGTGATCCTCCATCAGCAATCTTTCAAATCTGCCGGCAGTCACGAGTAATCTCCCCCTCGCATTAGTCTCTGTGTCACTGAGTGTAAAGTGTGAAAGGCGAAGCTTGAATTTACAGGTATGTCCCTCTTTGGCTAATGTAGTTTCAAGATGGAGGGGCAACATGGCGACCGGCATTCGAACCCCTCACCCATATGTATTTTCAATGGCAGATTATAAACTTACGAGAATACTTTATTACTTGAAAGAAGTAAATATACATTAATGAGCACATATATTTTTGAAAGAACTAAGTGTCTTTTGCTAAGAATCAACAAAAAAAAATACACAGTGTAGCTTTAAGCGCTTGTTTTAATTTGAGACAAACCTGCCAAGTGTGAACACACAGTCTTTGGTAGGTACATTTAAAAAGCTATGCTTGGCCTATTATATTATATTATATTATATTATATTATATTATATTATATTATATTATATTATATTATATTATATTATATTATATTATATTATATTATATTATATTATTAGGTAAAGAAATTTTACTTCAGATGGAAGAGTTTTTTTGCTGACCACTTTCTTTGTCCCGGTCCACTTTTGTTTTATTCTGGTAATTCAAATTAGGTATGGCTGTGTGTGTATGTGGGAATGTGTTTATGTGTTTGAGGTTGGCAAAGATAGTCTGAGGCAATTTATTCCACCTTTTTTGTCTCTGAAAAGGTATTTGAGTATAAGGGTATCCATGTTTGTTTATGTGAGTCTGTGTTGTTTGTTTATGTGAGTCTGTGTGTGTTAATTCACGTTTGTATGTGTTTTTGTACTTCTCACCCTGTCTGTTTGTTATGGCGGTCAGAACGAGAGAACCGTCTTAAACAGGCAGTTTAGGAGGCGGAAGACAGACCTTGTGGTCGAGGTTGAATTATTGACTTAGTCCTGGCCAGACCTTACCCATGTGTCTCCAACAAATCCCTGGGCCTGGAATTTGACCCACTCATTTACATGCATACTGAGAATAGGCTTTATCCCTGTCCAGTAACACACACACACACACACACACACACACACACACACACACACACACACACACACACACACACACACACACACACACACACACACACACACACACACACACACACACACACACACACACACACATGCATACACACACAGCGTACCGGAGGGAGAGTTTCATTAGGACCGATCTGTACTCATGTGGAGCCTCTGGCTTTGGGGTTTGGGAAAAGAGAGAGAGTGGGATCATGTAAAAAAGAGCCAGCTCTTTTTAGACCGGTTTGCATAATCATGCGCAATATTCAGTTTTGGCCTTGATTGTGTATCAAAACATTCCACGCTTTAGGATTTAGGTTAAAGGTCACTCTGAAGTGGAGCGGATGAGTCCTTTAGTTTGAACACATGCTGGACATGGTTATGTCAAGTCAAATTTATTTATATAGCACTTTTCACAATGCACATTGTTTCATTGTCCTATAGCCGATATAACTTTAAATGCATAACTGGGCGATAATATAGTTTGCATTTTGCGACGATAATTGCAATGAAGCATTTGATATTTGCTAAGCACTTTATGTGATCGTATATGCAGGTAAAGTTGGACATACTTATATATCTAACTTCATATAAAGAGCTTAGAGGTTAGAGGATATTAGTCAGTTAGCAGGATTGATGTTTCCGTAGAGAACAGGTTCGGCAGCACATTTATCTTTATTCCCAGGAAATGGTCCTGTTATCAGATCTTTCAATATCTTCGAGTACAACAATGCTTTTAATTTGCTGTATTATTAGGCTTTAAAATTCATTGATTCCTGATTCAATACTTTTTTGTTTGGATCTAATGGAAATAAATAAACACTTTAATTAACTTTTAATGAAAAGGCTTGAATGCCTCAGCCCCACTCTGCCTAATATCTGAAACATCATGGCACCAGATTTTTATAATTCGAAAATTGGATTAAAAGAGGGCTGGAAAGAAAAAGTAATCATAGACTTTTTTTTGCTTCATTTGACACACTTCAGGGAATTACAGGCTTATAATGAGTTGATATTCGTGTGTGTGTGTGTGTGTGTGTGTGTGCGTGTGTACGTGTGTGCATGCGTGCAAGAAAGTTGGCATGTGCAATATTTTTAGTGGCTTTGCATTCTCAAATAAATAAAAATCATTTAACACACACACACACACACACACACACACACACACACACACACACACACACACACACACACACACACACACACACACACACACACACACACACACACAAAAGAGGTAAACAGAGTTGAGTAAATACGTATGCATCATATATATTTAGAACTTTTCTGACAACATGTTTTGCCAAATATACTTAAATATGAATTTATGTCAGACTGACTAGCAGTTATGCATTTATGTGGTTTGTGTGTGTATCTGTGCACGTGCATTTGGAAAACATATGCGGTTGGCCTGCAAGGTCTGTTCCCAGAAGCAAGAGATAATTCCCCTGTGACAGATGTTTCCAGATGTGTGGAATAGTTACTAATTGCAAAAGACTCCCACAGAGCTGTTTCTAACCCCCACCTCCTCCACTTTCCATGCAAGCCTTGAACATTAAAACCTGATCGTGGATAAACTCTTGCTAACACTATCTGGCCATGTGGACACACACTGGCACACGTGCACAGTGGGATTGAGCTCATTTTACCAATTACATGATCTTTCAAACGTCTTTTACTAAGCGGAGAGCATCGCCAAAAGATGCTTGATCTGTTCCAAAACCTATTGAGGCATCATAGATGTGCTATCGGTTGCAAAAGGTAGGAAAATGAGTTAGTCTGCCTGCTTAGAGACCGTCTTTTAGCAGAATACTAAGGCAGCATCACATGTATGCTTTGCGGAGAAGCCAGTCTCAATGAAATTGCGACAAGCTGATTCAAAATATAATAATTTAAGATGCAGGACGAGGCACTTACTGCTTAACTAAAACCATCTTTAGCCCCACTAACTGGACATTTCACTTTGAAAGTGTCACAAGCAACGTCATATCATTTTGCAGAAATGTTTCCACTAGGGGTGGAACGGTACATGTATTCGTATTGAACCGAGACGGTACGGGCGTCACGGTTCGGTGCATGAATACACACGGAGAATACACGGTATAAAAATAAATAAAACTCGCGTGCAAATTAATTAATGTAATGCGGAACTACTGTTAGATACGCGGGTTCTTTAGGGACACCTAATCTGTAGCTCCGCCTTAGCTCTGAAGCTCCGTGGCTATAACTTATGGGCTATAATCATAGACATAAAATCTATGGCTATAATCATAGACAGGCTATAATGGACAGGTTGCGATGTCAAGTTTGCAATGCTTGAATATGTTGTGTGTGTGCGTGCGTGCGTGCGTGCGTGCGCGCACGTGTGTGTGTTCAGAGAGGCGCGGGCGCAATCGAACAGTGGAAACATAAAAACATACTCATTTTGTTCATTGGACATCATTCAAACTGCAAAGTGTTTACTTATATTTGTGTACACTCGTAATAAAACACAACATTGTGCTTTTGTCAAACTGTAAACTCTTGTCAAACTGTAGCCTACAACTGTCACCCAACACAGTGAGTAAGTTACACATTCTACATTGATTAAAAGAAAATCAAATTTGTTTTTAATGGTAGTATTATTTTATACAGAAATAAATAATTTATAATTCAGATGAGAATAAAGTTAGTGTTATTAAAATTTAAAGGAAAACAAATATATTGATCTGAAATATAGCAAATTAATTTTAAATTCATTCAGGTACAATTACCAAACATATCTCAAGGTCTTTTTGTCTTTTTATTAATTTAATTAATAAACTAATTATATAAAACTATTGGCAATGCACTACAAATAAACTGGTTCTATGCCTTTACTTTATTAATAAAACTTATTTAAAAAATACAAGGCTTAAAACATTTATTTTCCTTTGGTGGAACAGCCTACAGACATGCACAATAAAAACAAAAATTGCCTTCTACATTTTTGGTTTGCTTTTCCCTCCATTGTACCGAACTCGTACCGAACCGTGATGTCTGAACCGAGGTATGAACCGAACCGTGACTTCTGTGTACCGTTCCACCCCTAGTTTCCACATGCACACAAGCATGGGTTGGATGTATAATTAATTTTAGATAATTTCAACAGATAGTTCTCCTGGCCAGGATACATGACCTCAGACAGTGGACTTCCTCCACATTAGGATGCTGTCTGCCACGTGATTGTTACTGTGATTGCATGTTCTCCACCCGTCATCCGAAATATCAGCAGATCCTATTTGAGAACTGAGGAAATGAAGATTTCTACAAGATGTAAGCAATACAGATAGTGCATAAAGACTGTTGTCTTCTCCATCTGCTGCAGAGAAAGTGAACAATGAGTTACAACAAGGGCAGAACCAGTGTTGGGGAATAGCCAACTAAAAGTACTGATGCTTTTGCATTGCATTGTTTTTCCAGTGACAAGTTACTTTCTTAAATTTTAATTGATCTAAAAATGGAAAGTTTGATGAAGGGGAGATTTCTGAGAAAGAAAAACATTGAGGAAAAAACATTTAAAGATGTGCAATTGAAATCCCGCAGAAGCAAATGGATCAAGTGTAATAAAATAAACACTTAAATTGTGAAATTTGGGGTGTTTTCTTTCCACTAGTCTGAAAGGCGACATGCTACGGAAACAAAATAGCCCAAAATCTCAAAATTTGACCAGTGCATGAAAAAACAATGTAGTGCCTAGCCTGATCCACAGAACGCTTCTCAAACTCTGAACATGATACAAAACATGACTTTAAAGTGTTAAGAATCAGTCGAGGAAGAGCTAGTATGCCACAACCGTTACTTTTTGGATTTAAATAAGCAAATGCTTAATTTGATCATTATTGCAGTGATTATGTTTCTAGCATGTTATATGTTTGTAACAGTTCTTCAAACCCTTATTGATGGAGTGTGTAGCTTTTCATTTCTTAAACACCCATGTAGGAAGACACATCATGGCCATATTCCAGGATGACAATGTCAAGGTTGGACTCTTGCATTGTCAATACAAGATCTTGACCAAAAAAAAGAGGAGCATCAATGTTTGCTCAAGATCTTGTATTGTCAATGCAAGAGTCCAGCACTCTGTAAAGTCTCGTCCAGCACATCCCAAAGACTTTCAGTGAGTTTAAGGTCTGGACTCAAAGGTGCCAATTCATGTGTGAAAATGATTCCTCATGCTCCTCCCAACCATTCCTTCACAATTTGAGCCTGATGAATCTCCATGTGTCTTCCTGCTTAACTGTTTAAGAAATGAAAAGATACACACTCCATCAATTAGGGTTAGAAGAACTGTTGCCAAACATATAACATGCTAGAAACATACTCACTGCAATAATGATCCAATCATAGACTCTTAAGCATTTGCCTATTTAAATCCAAATGACTGTACATTGTGGTGCGAATCAATACAGCAGCATTTCCCCCCTCAAAGCTTACCTATACAATGCCCTTTATTCTTTCAAGTGTTAACAACCACCTCCCCCAAATCCTTATTTGAAGTTTCACCAAGCGCTACGTGCCTACGGCTTCTCAGGAGGGTTAGCAGACTCTCCTGCTGCCTGCCAGCTCGATGTGCGTTGGCCAGCGATCGTCCACGGCTCCGACAGTAACAGCCTGCTGGGCATGAGGCTTGATCTTAGGCCAAGGTCTGCCTTTAATCATGGAGCACAAGACCAACACAATGCCCAGGAGTCTCGCTTGCTTTCTCGCGTTCTGGGATGATCCAGTCTGGTGCCATGCCATCAGGATGGACTCTTAGGTTGATTTCTCCTATGTACTGTATGGCCTGTATGTAAAGGGGACCTATTATGCCCTTTTTCAAAGTCTTAATTTAGTTTTTGGGCTCTACTAGAATAGGTTTTCATGCTTGAATGCACATTGTTTTTCACATTGTTGTAGCTCCTCTCTTCCCAGTCTGACAGTAACGCTCTGGGGTGCGTTTCCCAAAGTCATCATTAGCCAAATATGGTCACAAGTTCCATTGAACTCTATTGGTAGCGACGGAGCTTGCAATCATAGGTCGTATTGATTGTTTAAATCAATGTGCAAGGACCTTAAGTCTGAAGGACCCAACTCTGCAGAGCTGTGACCCTCCAGGAACTGAGTTTGACACCCCTGTTTAGTTCCTGTCTCTATGAAGCCCCTCCTCCTGAAAAGCACACTGTGCTCTGATTGGTCAGCTGGATCAGTGTGTTGTGATTGGTCGAGTACTTTGAGTGTGTTTGGATGTCCCACCCCTTAAAATAACCGCCAGTTTAACACACTACTAACTCACAACCAGGCCCCGCCCCTTTATTCTGCGTATTAATTATTTAAATGAGGAATATTGTGACGTGTTCGTTCCCGGAAGAAACTCAAGACTACAATGGAGGCATTTCAGGAGTTCAGAAACACTGACACTGAAATAGAGAAGAACGTTGTGCTTTGAAACTTTGCAGAGATTTTTTACGCTCAAACAGCAACACTATATGCTGAAGAAAGATTAACTTGTAAAAAGAAATGGCGTTGAATGTAAATGGCATTTCCTTTTGTATTCCACAATGTGCAGCACTACGAGATCTTGCTGTAGTAGATAACATTAGCACACACCCTTTCTTGACTAATCCCTATCAATTCATTATGTGATTCCAATGAACCACAACCATCTGGGACTATAACAGTGTTCAGTTCTAGAGCCGCATCACACGCTACGCTTCAAAAGGGTCATGAAACACGTTTTTTGAGATGTGTTTCACATGATGAGTGGTAAATGTTCCAAAGTTTTGGGGAAAATCTCTTCTTGGGTTGAAATCAAGATTGACTGAATGTCACATAGATGTGTTTGATTTATGCTAGATATGAATACATGCATAAACAGTTTCTCTCTTAGCGTTCAGGAGCACTGGACATACATTTGTGATATATTATATTAAAAAAAATGCATTAATATATCATATCTCATATCATATCTCATATTATTTCAGATAATTTCATCATTTCATTTCATATCATATATCTCATATCGTATATCATGTCATATATCATATCATATGTTATATCATGTGTCATATCATTGTATCATATCATGTATCATATCATATCTCATATCATATATCATATCATGTATCATATCATTGTATCATATCATATCATGTATCATATCATATCTCATATCATATATCATGTCATATATCATGTCAAATATCATATCATATGTCATATCATGTATCATATCATATATCATGTCATATACCATATCATATATCATGTCATATATCACATCATGTATCATATCATGTATCTTATATATCAAATCATATATCATATCATGTTTCATATCATATATCATATCATATATCATGTCATATATCATATCCTCATGTCTTATATCAATTGCATATATCATATATTTATCACATACATCATATATCGTATATCAGTCACATCTATCATATAAGCTGGTTCAAGACTAGAATATAGCCTAGACTAATTGCTTGTTAACTGCTTTGAGTTATGCTTTCATAGAAGGATATACTGTACATGTGTATGCATACACTATAGCTGTTGCTGCTTTATGCTGTTGGTTATTTATAAAAGCTTGTTTAAATGATTAGATTCTATTGTTAAAGTGTTGAATTCACTAAACGCACCCTAATATCCCAACACCCTGTTGTCCTTCACACCCTGATCCCAAGATGCAACCCACTTAGTTATTCCAAATGTCTGTTTGTGGAAGAGCATTTTAACAAAGATGGAAAATGGAAACTAATCAAACGCACACCCTCATCATCTCATAGTGCAAGTTGAGTTACATCAATATTGCATCATATCAGGCAAACATTAGTAAAGAGGACAGTGAGGTTTCAATGAGAAGACGTTAGGATACTAAGTTAAAGTGTACAAATTGTACTAATAAAATTAGTTAAATGAACCTTAATATGTATTTGAATGGTGATATGATCTGGTCAGAATATCAGTATAAAAGACTTCAGGTTTTTATCAGGTGCGATGCCAGGGATTATATAAAAAGAGATTACAAAATTATTGTTTTTGGTTTTAATTTGGCTTTTCACCCAAGAGTTTTGAGAGCTCTATTTGTTTCAAAACTGCTTTTCTCAGAAAATTCTGACATCATTTTGAGGACAAGTGGGAAAGATGATGCCAAATCTTCTGATAAAATTCCACTGGGTGTCCATCTGGTTCTGGTGATTTGATGTTTGAACAGGGCTTTTCAATCTGGTGTCTGTGGAAAGTTTGGAAAAAGTTTGTTGAGCTGTCAGAGTTACACATGTTGTGCATATGACACCCTTCACACTGCGGTAAACAGAGGAAGAGATCTGAAGGACTTTCACTTTTGGATGCAACCTGTGGATGGCATTCTCATTCTCCACAGATTACATGGTTTTGCTGCTCATTTGATCTTTTGAATTTGAAAAATGTCCAAATAATTGAACTAGGACTACAATTTATTCAATTTTGAATAATCTTTTATTTATTTGATTTATCGGTTAATTGGATATTTCATGTATTTATTAGAGAGAGAGAGAAAAAATCATCCAGCCCAATGTTGTCCTCCAAACAATGTACAAGTTATGAAAACAAATATAGCGCATGTTGGCTGAACGTTATCTGCAAAAAAGGCTTAAAATATAAACATGACATACTAAAACAACAACAATTGCTTTTTAAAGCAGAAGTTAAAATGAAAATAAATATGAGCAGACTAAATGTTAACTGAACACACATTCACTCATATGAACATAATAATAATATTACATTTGCAAGAGGATCATCAATATTTGGGGGGTTCTTGTTATCAAAAAGTGAAGTCCTTTCACAATTTGTAATGGTTATTCTCAGTTATTTTTTAGAATTTTCTTCAGTCATTGGGAAACTCAGTTTGCTAGTGTGTGCCAGGGTTTTATTTTTTTTTTTCAAATAGTTTTTTGTCTTGGAAAAAGATAATTGTGTTTTTGGTTACGAATTCATATTTTGTTATTTAACTGCCATATGTTTTGACAGTCAGAAGGCATCTGAGAGACGTCCAATCATGTTCTTATTCTTCTTCTTCTTCTTAAAAGAAGAAGATTTTCCCCCCTCTGATAACTACTTCTGCTGTTTCCCTTATGAGTCATGAGGTGAGTCATTAGTTTCCAGGAATAATGTCCATTCTTACAGAAGATAGTTATCAAAATTACTGTAATTTGTCAACGAGGCATTAAGCTCCATGTGCTAGCGGGGCGTGAAGGTGATTCGGCTAAACGCAGCGCTTACGCGAGTCTGCTCAGACATGATTATGATGACAATAATTGGTCGTTCTGAGTTGTGCGGAGTTATTAATGATAAAGTATCTATTTGTGAACATGATTACTGTGCGTAGTAGGAAAATGATTTATTTGTTTGTGCTATATTACATGAGATGTTATCTTATACATTTGATGCTTTACAATTGTGATGTTGTTGTGATTAGCGTGATATTGCTTCAACGTTTAATAAACAATAACTGTCAACTTGCATTTGAGGCCAGTTTATGAAAAATGATCCCAAAATAAGCCAGAGCATCAAACTTTGCTATGCCCATGATCTGACATACTCTACTGTATAAAAGGTTGGAATATTTATGATTTTAATGTTTATGAAAGTTATGCTCTCCAAGACTGCATTTACTTGATCCAAAAAATTATAATAAATGCAGTAAAATTGTATTATTGTGAAATATTATTATAATTAAAAATAGCGGTTCCATGTGAATATAAAGTAAAAAATGTATTTTATATTTTTATTTATTTAAATGCAATTCGTGACGTTTAGTCTTTGTTTGATCTGGTTTGGTTGTCATTTCTGATCTCATAGTCGTAAAATATGATAATTTTATATGTGGTAAATCACACTACCGTTCAAAAGCTCGGGGTTGGAAAGATTTTAAAGTTTTGAAATTAGTCTCTTCTGCTCACCAAAGCTGATTTGATCAAAATATAGTAAAAACTGTAATATTGTGAAATATTATTATAATTTAAAATGGCTGTTTTCTATGTGAATATAAAGTAAAATATAATTTACTCCTGTGATCAAAGCTGAATTTTCAGCATCATTACTCCAGTCTTCAGTGTCACATGATCCTTCAGAAATCATTCTAATATGATGATTTGATGCTCAAGAAACATTTCTGATCATTATCAATGTTGCTGCTTGGTTTTTGGTTTGGTATTCACAATGTTTTCTTCAGGTAAATATTCTTCATTCAGTTAAGACAGTAAACATCTAAAAAAAAAAGCCTTGCTCGGATGAGTTTGATCGGAGAGCGGGCTCTGTGTGGAGCGATTAGAGGAAAGAGATATTTATCAGTGATAATTGACATGTCGCCGGGAGTGCAGGGCTGGTTCTGCTTGGCTACAGAATCATACTGGATCTGTTATTTGTTTTTCCATCTGTTCGGAATAAAAGAGGGAGGCTCTGTTGTCTCCGAGACAGCTGTGATGTCAGAGCCGGAGAAAGATTGGACGGGTTTGGAGAACTGTGAGGGTAAAACATGACCTATGATTTTGTGTTAGGGCAGCAGTAGTAGTAAAACACTGGCCGATTGAGTCTGTCTGATATGATGACTTCATTAAGAAGATCATGGAGTCAGGAGACTAAAAATCTTGCACATAGTGATTCTTTTGGTCTTTTTGAAGTTCGTCAAAGAATATTACATATATATGACCCTGGATCACAAAACCAGTCTCGAGTCGCACGGGAATATTTGTGGCAATAGCCAACAATACATTGTATGGGTCAAAATTATCAATTTTTCTTTTATGCCAAAAATCATTAGGATATTAAGTAAAGATCATGTTCCATGAAGATATTTAGTAAATTTCCTACCGTAAATATATAAAACATTTATTTTTGTGAGTGAATGCAGCACAATCGTGAACATTAATGAACAACTTTAAAGGAGATTTTCTCAATGTTTTGATTTTTTTGCACCCTCAGATTCCAGATTTTCAATAGTTGTATCTCGGCCAAATATTGTCCTATCCTAACAAACCACACATCAATGGAAAGCTTATTATTCAGCTTTCAGATGATGTATAAATCTCAATTTCAAAAAATGTACCCATGTGACTGGTTTTGTGGTCCAGGGTCACATATGCACTACCGTTCAAAAGTTTGGGGTCAGATTATTAGAAGCATATTAGAATGATTTGTGAAGGATCATGTGACACTGAAGACTGGAGTAATGATGCTGAAAATTCAGCTTTGATCACAGGAATACATTACATTTGACTGTATATTCACATAGAAAACAGCCATTTTAAATTCTAATAATATTTCACAATATTACAGTTTTTACTGTATTTTTATCAAATCAGCTTTGGTGAGCAGAAGAGACTTATTTCAAAACTTAAAAAATCTTTCCAACCCTGAGCTTTTGAACGGTAGTGTGATTTGATATAAAAATATCATATTTTACGACTTGCCTCATGAGATTTGAAATGACCAGATCAAACAAAGACTAAACGTAATGAATTGCATTTAAATAGACATTTTCTTGTTGACAGTGTCTCAATTCTGACTGGACCTCGTCTGTTTTGTTTCAGATGCATCATCAGCTCAGATCCGACGGGACGCTCCTGAACGCTGTCGTCTGTGCCGATGGAGGGACGTTTGACTGGTAAAAATCATGTTGTTTCATCAAATAAACTCCAGCTCTCCCACATCAACCCATACGCTGGTCTCACAGGATGCTCGGGATAGCATCTGTACAGTAAATAAAATCTGTGTAGATTTACAAAGCCTGAATTTATCGCTCAAGTGCTCTCGATCTCACTTATGCGAGCAGAGGATCCAGGACTATAAAGTCCATCCAGCCGTGAACCTGAGGGAAAGAATGCAGCAGACTCGAATGTTATCAGCCTCTGACATTCACAGCGCTGATTTATTCCTTCATTTTATACCAGTATAAGGAGAACATCATCTTCTGTACTGGGACTCTGTGATCAATGACTGTTGGAGAAATAGAAATACCAATTTAAGTTGGAAAGTTTAAATTCCAACTTTCTCCCATTCTGATGTATTTATTTTTGTATTTATTGCATTATCTGAAAGAGAAAAGAAAGCATGCTTTGGTTAGTCTTAATTATGACAACAACAAAAAGAAAAGAAAAGTAAAGTAAACGGCAGTCCTTGTAGATCAGCACTTGGACTTTTAAACACTTTTACTCAAGTGGAGTATTTATACTTTTAGTGGAGTAATATTTCATCACTAAATGTACTGTAACTGTTTAGTCCAACGCTGGGTTTTATTTTTTTATTTTTTATTTATTTTTTTATTTTTTACCGGTAGATTTTATTTACACTATGTAAAAATATCAGTATTTTCTTTGCAATAAGTGTAAATAGTAGCAAGATGCTATTTAAACTTGTTAATAGTGGCAGATACTATCTGCACCCCAGTGTTGTTGTACATTAAATGGTATGCAATAATAATTGATTGTAAATCAATTGTAAATATTTATATTTATTACATTTACATTTATGCATTTGGCAGACGCTTTTATCCAAAGCGACTTACAGTGCACTTATTACAGGGACAATCCCCCTGGAGCAACGTGGAGTAAAGTGTCTTGCTCAAGGACACACTGGTGGTGACTGCTGGGATCGAACCAGCAACCTTCGATTTACCAGTTTACCAGTTCAGTGGTTTAACCCACTAGACCACCATCTTCTCCTTATTAAAATTGTTAAATGGATGCCGCCTTCACATACCCCTGACCCTAAACGATAAACACTTTATTATTAAACATTAGACACTTTTTCCACTTTTCGAATATTTTCTTAATTTATATTGAAAATAAATGCCTTTCCGATCTGAAATGTAATGGGAAAAGGGATCATAGCGAGTTCGGCAAAAGGGGGATTTGAACATGGGTTGATTTGCATAAAAGCTTTTAGCAACACCTTACCTCTATACTATTGCCATTGTTGACAATCGTAGTTTCATCTGTCCCAACCCGACGTCAGACGTTGTTGATAATGTTGTTTAATTAAGCAAATTACTTTTTTCAAATTTATGTAAAATTTCTCAAATTTGTTTTCACACAGTAAATATTGCAATAGTGACCTTCACTGAAAAAAATATATTTTTGCTGCTTGTTCAAATTGCTTGATTAAAATGAGCTTAAGCAACACAATTGCTATACATTTTGTTAATTTGATTGTGTTCAATCTGCTTAAATATAGGTAAAATTTAAGTATACTTAATCCATTTGTGTTGGATTACATGAATGATTTGTGTTGCATTAACTGAAACTGGGCGGTGCTTGTTAGTTCCCAGCATGCTTTGCATATGGCTGAATTAAGAGAGAATAAATGTTGAAATTAAGTGTTATTTTATGTGTTTTTGAGAAAATTAGAAAAGGGGAAGACTTGATAGTGTTTTGTTTAATGTTCAATTACATTCAAATGATTAGAACCATTTAAATTACAGAGGGTTACCATTGTGGAGAAGAGTGGAGCATTTGGTTAGGTTGTGGACTGATTCAGCAGCAACAATAATAGTAAATGCTTTGGCTGAAAGAGTGTGTAAACTTAGCATTTAAGATTGGTTCATGCACTGAAAAGATAGTCTGTGTTGTTTAAACGTGAATAATCTGTGTTGATGGAACACAATTGTGTAAGTGGCTACCAAAGCAAACAATTTGTGTGCAACCAATGTCCACTATTCAATTGAGTAAATCCAATGAATTCTTTTTTTCAGTGTTCATATAACAAACAGAACATGTTGGAAATCTGCTTGATTTAATTTAAATCATAAAACGTCCCCTATTTGAAGAAACACCTGCGTACGAAAAGAGCAAAAGCATTTCAGATGAGATTTATATCAGGAAACTGCAGTTTCACAACAACAACCAGTATGCTGTAACAAAACGTAACTTTAGACGTCTCACAGTAAGTAACTCCAATTAAAAATGAAACTTTGAGTCAAACCAAGCTGACCTCTAGAATGTCACAGTGTCAAGTTTAACAAGTAAATGGCCAAAGACTTTCTGTTCTTCTGCCGTCTGACACGCTGTGTGTAAAAGTGTGCGTGTGTGTTAGAGATGGAGTGATGAGATTGACCTGAATAATTGGTTGAGAAGCTTCTTGTCCTCGAGTCCACAGTGAAGTACGAGGTCAGCGTGGCTTTTCATAGTTTCACTGATCTTTTCAGGAGAGCTTATGTGAAAATCAAAGGCCAAAAAGAAAAGCGATTCTGACAGATCTTAGTGCTCGTCTCAATCCTGATGCGCTAATGCCGTCTTTCATCTCCGCGGTCGCTGCCATCTCGCCGTTTCGCTCGCATCGCCATGGCAATGTACAGAAAACAAACGACTAGCCGTGATGTCATAGTTGGACGGCTTTATTATTCGCGCCCACCGAGTGGAAGACGAGGACTGTGGGAGAGCAGATTCTGGCAGTAACTCTAGAGGAGGATGCTACTGTATCCTATTGTTTCTGTGTGCTACCTGCAGTCAATGTGCTTTAAAAGGTTACGGTTAGCATGACAAAAGAGATCCGACTGCAACAAGGCCTTCTCTTGAGCGACTGTTGCACTGCGGAGCATGGGAGTCCTGCAGTGTGAAACGCATCAGGTTCGCCCACTTCTGAGCTGTTGTAGAGGTTGTGTGGCTGTTTCTCCGACTGTAGAAACTCTTTGTCCTGAAATAAAACTGGTTTTATTTGTTGCGGGGAGAAACATACATGAGTGAATCATTCACAATAAGATCTATAACATGCATTTCATAGGATAAAAATAGATTGGCTCATAACATGTTCACTTTCTCTCTCTCTCTCTCTCTCTCTCTCTCTCTCTCTCTCTCTCTCTCTCTCTCTCTCTCTCTCTCTCTCTCTCTCTCTCTCTCTCTCTCTCTATTTATCCATCCATCTATATCGTTTCATCCATCCATCTACCATCCATCCATCCATCATCTATCATTCCTTCCATCCATCCATCCATCCATCCATCCATCCATCCATCCATCCATCCATCCATCCATCATTTCATTCCATCCATCCATCCATCCATCCATCCATCCATCCATCCATCCATCCATCCATCATCTTTCATTCCATCCATCCATCCATCCATCCATCCATCCATCCATCCATCCATCCATCCATCCATCCATCCATCCATCCATCCATCCATCCATCCATCCATCCATCCATCCATCCATCCATCCATCCATCCATCATGTGTACTGTATGTAATGTGTATTTATGTAAAAATAATTAGATATTACCATTGTATATTAAATAAATAAATAAATAAATACAAAAATAAATAGTAGGTCAAAGTTTTATGGGCTTCTTTTGGAACTTTTATAATATATCTTATGCAATTTACATGTGTCTGTGTGTACAGTATATGCATACATATAGTATGTTAAGGTTGTATGGACTACTTTTATGATACATTTGTTATTTCTGCTAGTTTTAATTAAGATCAACACCTCAAACATAAAACTTCCCCAAGTTGAGGAAACACAAATGCACACTGGCGAAAATCATTTCAGATGAGATTTATATCAGGAAACCCAACCGCAGTTTCTCAACTAGAAACACAAACAAACATTGACACAGTCTAAAAGTAGCATGCAGATTTTGCTTTACTGTTGTCCTCTGCATTGCAGGAGGTGAAATGCGACGGGTTTCATCCGTCACGTGAAGACGAGTGGAAGAGAGTGTCATGGTTCATCGAAGCGCCGTCCACCTGTCCTGCAGCATCAGACACTCAAACATGGCCTTTTACCCGTGTTTCTGGAACAAACACGACTGCCACGCTAACACCCCTGGTGTTCATTATCCCACGGAGATCTTTTTATCCAGATCAACACTTCAGAGACTGTCAAAGCGCTCAGCTCGTGAGAGATTTACTCGTCTGGAGAGCGTTCGGCTGTCCTCGGCCTCCCAGCGGTTTGGAAGCGCTTGAACATCTGTATGAGCCTCCAGTTGTTTGTAATAGTGATGGTGTAAGGAGAGACACCCTTTTCTCTTTCTGACCCC
>CM038637.1:34817493-34887493 GCA_021554675.1 Leuciscus idus | reverse complement strand
ATTTTGTATTTATATTTATTTTAATTTTATATATTGTTTATTTTGTTTTGTTTTAGTTTACTTTTTTTTTTACTTTTTTAAATTTATGTATTACTTTATGGATTTTTTTTTATTCAATGTGGAATATTCAATTATTATTATTATTATTTTATATTTATATATTTTTTTATTTAAGTTTTTTTCATTGAATTTTAATTGTGCCTATAATAGAGTGTGCATCACCAGCACAACTAGGTTTTAATTGCACATTTCCCTGCTCTCCCTTTTTAAAAGTAACATCCCCCAACACTGCTCTCTCTCTCTCTCTTGTCTTTGGATTGAGATGTTGAAGGCGTCTTACCCCATTTTTATTAATTTTCCCATGAAATACCTTTAAGCTTCATTCTGGCGCAGTTCTGAAGAATGATGTCAAACATTTGGAAAATACGTGATTATCTGTGCTCTAAACACACACACACACACACACACACACACACACACACACACACACACACACACACACACACACACACACACACACACTGATCAGTTCCAGTGTTTACAGCGGTTTCTCCTGTTATTTGAAAAGCAGAATGGCTGTTAATAGTGGTAATGGAATATAAGTCTGTCACTCCTCATGAAGTGAAGCCGTCCCAGACTGGCCCATCCAGAGGCCAGCATGCATTACTTCAATTGCATTAAGAGACATTTGCTATAGCAATTACTGCCTGTGGGAAATGGGCTTAACCTAACGCTCCTCTTATACCCAGAAACAGCTGCGAGTCAGCAGATCATCCTCACTGTCGTTTCCTTGCTTTTCAGACAGATAGACCATCATCTGTCTTTTTTCACTCGGTTTCTGCCCTTTTCTCTATTTTTTCTCTATTTTTTTTTTCATAAAAGACGCCTGATTCTGTTGCAGCAAAGTTTAACTTCAACTAAACATTGTTCGGGTTAGTATTTTAGTAGCCTATCATTGAGAGACTGAATTAATCATTTAAATAGCTTTTTATTTTATATTTTCCATTTTAATTTTAAAGTTGTAATTTTGTTGTATTTTCGAACATTATATTTTTAAACAATATCTTTTAAAATAATTATACAATTTTGTATAATTATGTAGGCCTACATAATACAGAATAATTTATATACAGCATATATATTATATATACAGCCGTATGCAAGTCGACTTACGCCTAAAGAGTAACACCGAGTAGCCTAACACTTAGGCTGCGTTCCAGTCCACTTTTAGACACGCACTTGCGAACTTCCCTAAGCACTTCCCCTCGGGGGAATCCCCGCCGCCATTTTGAAGTGCGTTCCACTTCATGAAGTGGACGAGGGAAGTCTAGATGGACAGACCCTCGTTCCCTCGATTTTGACAGAGGGAGCGAGTCTACTTCATATGTACACTTCAGGCACCTATATGTCCCACAATGCAGTACGATTGTGACGTCATCACATATCTCGTCTAATCACCACCACAACAAACAACTCTATGATATATGAATTACATATTTTTTTATTTAAAACAACCCAAACACACCTATATACATTTGGATGCTGCATTAAACAAATTCTTAAAGGGGAAAAAATGTTAATAATAAATAAACTCCATAGCTGATTCCAAGTGATCAAGGGCTTCGCAGTTTCCGCCAGTAGTGGGCACTCATCCAACGTAAGCAATGACGTACATCCGAGTGAACGAGACGGAGGGAAGTTAGCGAGTGAAGGGCATGACAATTTTGGACTGGAACACAGTCTGGACCTCTCGCGGTTCAAACAAACAGGGCTGGGCAACCGCGTGCGGCATTACTTTTCGTCTAGCACTTTTATCATGGATTGATGCACTTTGATGGACTTCCAAAAAAAAAATATACCCATCGACCCATTATTTTTTTAATATAACTCCGATTGTATCATATACACCTAGCATGACTTAAGGGTGAGTAAATCATGGGCTAATTTTCATTTTTGTGTGAACTATCCCTTTAACGTTTATTTATTTATTTATTTCAGTTAACGTTTTTAGTTTTAGTTAACTATAATAACCTTGGTTTGGTTTCAACTGCTCATTTGAATCATGTCTCATACATTGCAGTATTAATTACTAATTAGCACATTCAGCAATCATTTGGAATTCTGTCAGCATATTGTGGTGATGGGGGGAAGAAATTAAATCCCAAAACCCGATGCGAGAAACAAGCCAGAGAAATTTCCAAATGAAAATAAGCCATGCACACATATTACAACAGCAGTGTCAAACAAAACAAAAGTTCACATGGTGGAAAATGTTATGAGCGCTGTGTGCATTTTCATGCTTCCACAAACCCGCGGCGTTTGGTGTGGTTTGGAGAGACGGCCGTTCATAAACGAGGGGCGGCTGTGCTGTCACACACACACACACACACACACACACACACACAGCCACACCCAGCACGCGGACTCTCTCTGAGGCCTTCACGTCCATGCATGATGTACTTGATCTCACACACGCAATTAAGACATTTGAATGAATGCATAAACACGCAGGCGACAGGTCAAGCCTCATTTAGTTTAGTGTGGAACTGTCACTTAGTAATAAATGAGGTGGATGTGTGTGTGACCCGCTCGCGTGCACGTACACTGACCAGATCTCCTGCTTCTGTTCAGCGTCCACACACACACACGAACAGCTCGAGCTCGTTCTCTGACGACAGCATCCTCGTGCACGGTTTTCTTCAGGATGCTGTCGTCTCTGTCATCACACACACACACACACACACACACACACACACGAACAGCTCGAGCTCGTTCTCTGACGACAGCATCCTCGTGCACGGTTTTCTTCAGGATGCTGTCCTCTCTGTCATCACACACACACACACACACACACACACACACACACACGAACAGCTCGAGCTCGTTCTCTGACGACAGCATCCTCGTGCACGGTTTTCTTCAGGATGCTGTCCTCTCTGTCATCACACATGACACACTCCGTCCTGTCTTCTGCTGTCGCCGGCGGGAAATTATGACTCCCATTATGACTCCCATTTACCCCTCTTTCTTCACCTGGCTCACGGAAAGTAAAATAGAGACAGATTTTCCCCTAGGCCCTGGACAGGAGCTGTTGTTTTTCACAGAGCTGTGGCGTCTTCAGCATGTGTCCTTCTCTTATGTCTGATGATGTAAATCATCCTGTAAAAACTAGAACTGACAGGACTTGGGACATTTAGGTACGTTTAGAATGGGAAAGCAAGGACAGTATAAATATAGACCAGTGGCAGGCCTGCTCTTTTTAGTATGATGCTGCAATATCAAGAATTGCCTGACATTTATTTGCTTGTTCTTACATTTATTTATTTATCTATCTATTTTTTTGTTCTCACTTTTTTTTTGTTTTTTTTGTTCTTGCATTTACTTATTTATATTTTCCTTGCATTTATTTATGCATGTATTTTTTTTGTTCTTACATTTATTTATTTATTTATTTATATTTTCCTTGCATTTATTTATGCATGTCTTTTTTGTTCTTACATTTATTTATTTATTTATCTTTTTGTTCTTCTTCTTCTTCTTATTTTTTACATTTTATGTATTTATTTAAATACATTTCTAGGTTTGCATTTCAGATTCTGTAACTTAATTTAAATGCTATGTCTCAGTATCTATTCAAACTAATAGCTGTGAAAACGAGTGAAATCTCTCTGCCGCTGACGCTCAGCTATAGCATCAACTGCACTGGAACTGCAGTCCATATGCATGCAAACATTAGCATAAAAACAAGCCTCATGGCATGCCGAACATCTATTTAGTTTCATTTTACACCATAATAATCTGTAATAGAGCATGCAGAAGTGTTATCATACGTTATTATTACAGATGAGTATCATAAATCATTATGTAAGCATGGCTTTTTAATGATTAGATTGATGCTTTCTCTTTTGCTGGATGGTATTACTCTATACGATTGACGTCAGAGGCGTTTGATTAATGAAGAGATTCAGTCAGCCATCAGATATTTGCCATTTCATCCTCCACTTGCATATGTAAGAAGGGCCAGCGCTTAAAGCCTGGATTAAAAGGGCTAATACTCACTTCTGCTGCATCACTCTGAATCACCGTGTCTTGCATTGCTCGCTACTAACCCAACAAATAGGAGTTTCCCACTTTTGTGGTTCCCGCATCCCTAGAGAGGCTTTGTCAGGATTGCAAACTTAATTGCATGTGACTTTGTGTTCCATGCCAAACGCTGTAAGATCTGCTGGGACTGACAAGGGGGCTTAAAAGGGAGAGTATCTCCTCAGTGGCCTGCACATGTACCGGATTATCGGACATTTGTAAGTGGGTAGATAGTGTTACCCCTCCCTAATTTTCCAGCGTTTAACGTCTACCTCGCCGCAATTTTGCCTGTCCGCCTGCCACGGAGTCCTGTTACTCGGTAAGAAATGACTCCTGGATAAATCCCATAATCCATCCGTTCCGCCCTCCTGCGTGGAGGTGTTTTTCGGAGAGAGGCAGCTAAGTGTACAACAACGCCATGGTTCTGCTCGAAAAACACAATGAAGCGTTAGGATAAGCGTGCAGGAGAGCCTTGTTTTTGTCCTCTTCATTTTAAAGGCCTTGATTATAATAACTGAGACTGAGATGTTGCTCTCTAGCTCCGTTCAAAGAAAGCTTTGTTTGTCTCGCTCTGCTGAAATCCGTGCCGGAAAGCCGAAGCTGCTCGGATTATTATCAGCGAGACCCTGAAATTGCTCGGATTGTCCTCTTGCTCCGTTTTGTCATTCGATCCGCGGGTCGCTTATTAGAAGGTCCCCGGTGGATCAAAAAGTTCATTCAGTTATTAAATCTGATTCAGAGATGCTCCTTTAAGATCCTGCTTAATTATTTGCTTCATTTGTTTGAATAATCAATGTAATCAGTTGCAAACCTTACAGTCAAGAACTTTTTTTGTTCTTTTCTTTATGCTATCCAGCCTGTTTGTTTTAAACCCCCTTTTCTGTTTCTGTTTTGTTTTGTTAAATACATAGAAATGTAGTCATTCACTGCATTTTCAAAGTTTCTAAATAAAACAGATCATTGGAGTACACATTACAAGAAAATACATTTTCTGTCTTTTTTAGCTTCAAAATGTCATGTTTAATTCAATGTAACATGTCGTTTCTTTCTAATAATTTGTAAACTTTACAAGCAATTTCTGAGGAAAAAATTATTTCAAATCTTCACTATTTTTCAGCATGAAAATGAAAGGCAATGCAAACCCTAAAAAAATCACAATAAATGTTATTTAATCTTCTGAAGCCTGTAGAAACTCAAATGTAAATTTTGGTTATCATCTCATCTGATTCGACAGCATATGAATGCACAATGCAAATACAATTTTTTTTAAAATTGTTATATTGTACATTCTAAGGAAAACAGGAGCGTGAACATTCTTCAAACTATCTTCTTTAGTGTTCTACAGAAGAAAGTCAGTCATACAGGATTGGAATGAGTAAATGATGACAGAATTTTCAGTTTTAGCTTCACTGAAAATGGATACCATCAGTTTCGAGAAGCCTAGGGGAAAAACAAAACACATATTGGCCTCATCTGGCCTCCTAAAATAGAAACATCACTTCCTGGCCGAAAGAAGGGTCATGGGATTTCAGGTGATGGTTCCGTTATGTCAGGCAACACGGGTCAAAGGTTAATTCTGGGGTCAGTGGGTCAATTACATCATTATCATGACGGAAACTGAAATAACAGGTGACCGCAAGGACAGGACGGTGACCTTTCGTGTGCAGAGGTCACACAGCTGGAGGAGACTTGTTTGTGTGTAAGTTGAGCGGTGAGGACACACACCTCGCTGCATCTGAACGTCTGTGTGTGTGTGGGTGTTTATGCTAGATAGGGCCATCGCTCACTGATGTAATGTGTGGTTTTTAGCAGGGTTTCTGGCAGGAATGTGCACAAGCCTGTTTTCACCCTCTGACGGGACGCCCACGGACCCTTCGCAGACTTTCGGATGCATATTACAAGTGAAAGAATCGCAAGCTACTATCAGTTTGCCTGACGCTGCTTCTGAGGAAGAGCTAAATAGGTTAGTGGCATCAGGTTCTCGACAGATACAGTATGAAATCCTCTTCAGTGTCACATGATCCATCAGACATCATTGATTTGCTGCTCAATTATTATTGGTGCTCCATTTTTAAGAATGTTTTTTATTATTATCAGTGTTTTTGCTGCTTCATATTTTTGTGTAAACAAACAGTGGACCCCCCCCCCCCCCCCCCCAATTTATTGCCTCCTTGCAGAATAAAAGTATTCATTTCTTTTTTCCCCTTTTTTTTTTTTTTACTTACCTAAGACTTGAATGATTCATTTCTACAATAAAACTGTTTAAACATTGATAATAATCATAAATGTTTCTTGAGCATCAAATCATCATATTAGAATGATTTGTGAAGGATCATGTGACACTGAAGACTGGAGTAATGATGCTGAAAATTCAGCTTTGATCACAGGAATATATTTTTCGGTTTAACAAATATTCACATAGAAAATTTAAATGTAATAATATTTAATAATTGTACTGATTTTTACTGATTTTGTCATCAAACAAATGCAGCCTTGGTGAGCAGAAGAGACTTTGTTAAAACATAAAAAAAAGTCTTAATTATTTCAAACTTTGGTAACGCTTTATTTTAGTGTCCTTGTTACATATGTTACATGTACTTACTGTAATAGTTACAGTAAATGATGCATAATTACATGCAAATAACCCTAAACTAAACCCTCATCCTAACCCTAACCCTAACTACATAGTAAGTGCATGTTGTTAATTGATATTATAGTATTTAAATGTAAAGTAACATTGCAACAAGGACATCTTAAAATAAAGTGTAACCCAAACGTTTGTACAGAAGCTCAGAACTCAGTTTCTTTCTATAAATATCCATCAGACTCGAGCATTAGTAATTCCCACAGGTTTGCTGAAATCAGCTAAAAGTCACTTTAATTTGATCTCTCAATTCAATATCACGCAGGCAATATCTCATTTGTTTGCTTTGATTTGTTTAGTCTGAAGCCACACTAGTGAACGCCCCGATGCGAATGATCACATGTGTGTCCAGCGGTATCAGACTGTCTTTGTTTAGCTCTGACAGACAACGGCAAACTGCAGCTCGGCTATTTCTGTGCTCGTTTGCTAATAAATGAACCGTTGGAGTTCAGTCAACTTGATTTTGGCATGGACTTTCAATCATTTTTTAAAGTAGGATGTGGGATTATGCACTTTCTTTTGAATGCGTCATCTTTAAAGACTTATTTACGCATGTGTTGCTGTGGTGGTCTAAGACTTTGGATCTCCTCAAGAAAGCTTCAGTTTTATCCAATCATCCCTAATTATCGGCTTTAATTACGCATTATACATTTTGCACTCCTTTTCCCATTTCCCGTGCCTTCTCTCCCATCCAGAGACCTCAGTTATCATCCCGAGATCACGTCAGCATGACATCATGGATGCGCTCAGACGACTTTTGTTTGTCTATAAAAGAAGCGTCTGGTGCAGTCACAGAAAGCAAACATCTATAAAAGCAGGACCTCTGTAATGAGATGACATCATCAGTGTTGGAGACGTCACTGGCCGGTGTTTTCATTGGATAAAGCTGTAGCAGGAAGAGTAATGCTTGTTCAACGGGAACAAACAGAACAGTATTGTTCCTGCCGCCGGCTCTAAAATCAGTAATCTCAATGAGGAACATGTTTTTTTTTTTAGTGACCACAATTTACCAGTTATTTTTTTTTTATTGTTCCTAATCCGGCTAAAGTGAGGGCTGCTATTTTCACATCAAAATGACTCTCATCTGTTTGTGTTGAAATGTGCTATTTTAAGTTTTGCTGCATGTGTTCAGACGGACTTATCAATAACTCCCCTTAAGCTCATGAAACTGGTCTAACCTGTTATTTTAATATCATTTATGGCACCACATATAATATGTTCAGCTCCTGCAGAGTATTAGTTATTTGATATGTTCCACAGAAAATACAAAAAAGTTGAGTTTTCTCTTGTTTCCCTTCATCCATATTTTCATTCTATTCCCCAGTTTGGGATTATATGTTATATGAGCTGTTGAACTTTACATTTATTTTATATGATGATATATTCACAGTTTGGGAGATTTCCCCTTTCATGTAAAGCACTTTGAGTGCCGAGAAATGGCGCTATATAAATGTAACGAATATGTGTGTGTGTATATTGCTTTGATTCATTTCATACTATATTTCAGTCAAATATAGCTACGTTTCCCTGAAATGCATGTAATTTAACTATATAAATGAAATGAATTCTATGGAACCCCTTAACTAGGGACATGGTGATAAAAAATAAAAAAAAATAAAAAATAAAAGAGATTGGAGGAAAATTTTTATTTTAATTCTAATTCTATGTCCTCTAAAAGGACATAGTGATGGAGAAAAAATTAGATGGTAGAAAAAAAATTCAATGCTTTATGCAAAGTTTCTCAGGGGAAGGCAAAAGCATTGAATTTTTTATTTTTTTTTTGAATTAGAATTTTTTCTCCATCACTATGTCCTTTTAGGGGCTCCGTAGAATTTATTTAATTTATATAGCAAAATTAAATGCATTTTGGGTAGATTTAGCTATATTTGACTAAAAAAGTTTAGTATCCTGTGCATTAAATCAGTAGTACAGTAAGTCACACACACACAGCACTGTTTCCTCAGACTGACCGGCCTACTTCATGAGGCAATGCCTTGACTTCGACTCGAGTCAATGATAATGGCATAATGAGTCAGCGCAGTGATAAGAGCGTTTACTCAACTATCAGCGAGAGTGGAAAAGTGATTATGTTGTATGTTTAAGGTCATTTTGTGTTTTAACCCTGAATCACTTCTGGAGGTGTACAGCCTCCTCCCACAGATGTTCACATTTATCTGTCAAGAGTGTTTTTAAAGTGTTTGAGCACTTTTAAAACTTTTGTACTTTTTGTTTTATGTAGGGACACACAACAAACGAGGGTTGATTTTTATATACTATGTATTTATTCATATATTTGTATTTATTCAACAAAAGTGACACTAAAATCATTTATGGTTTTGTTTTTTCAAAAAAAGATTTCATAAATATTTTAATTTCAAACAAATGCTGTTTTTTTAACTTTCTATTCGTCAAAGAATCATTGAAAATTTGATCACTTTTATCCTGAATTTTTTTTAAACTGTTTTATTGGTAATACTGATAATTTATTGATAATAATCATAAATGTTTCTTGAGCATCAAATCATCATATTAGAATGTTGTTTTAAATTGTAATAATATTTCACAATATAGTTTTTCTTTTTTTTTAATCAAATAATTCCAGCCTTGGTGAGCAGAAGAGACTTTTCTCAAAAACATTAAACATTTCTTATTGACCCCAAACTTTTGAGTTTGTGTGTGTGTGTGTGTGTGTGTGTGTGTGTGTGTGTGTGTGTGTGTGTGTGTGTTCCATCAGGGTCTCCTAGGTGTACTGAGCTTGGCAAGTCTCATGAATTGTGCATTTTTTAATGTATATTTGCACTTGTAAGCACTCAGGGCAGAGGCTAGTCCAAGTGAAGTGCATTGCCTTGAGTTTTATTAGTGTGCCACCGAGGAGAGAAAGCAAAGGCTGGAGGTTGTTATTGCTGAAATAAATTTAAATGAGAATATAAAACAGCAAAGAAGGGTGAGTGCCACGAGAGAGAGAGAGAGAGAGAGAGAGAGAGAGAGAGAGAGAGAGAGAGAGAGAGAGAGAGAGAGAGAGAGAGAGCAATTATTAGTTCCATTGTTACCGGACAGAATAAAAGCATTAGCAAAGAAGAGAGGTGGACATGTTGAAGTGTAAAAGCACATGCAGTGAGACATCAGTTTACCGCGGTCTTTCGGGACATTCCTCCGGCCGGACACTGCCAGCTGAGACCTCTTCCCCTTTGATTGTTTCTGGGTTTTGGTTCTTCATGATATGAAGAAAACAAACTTTCCAGAACAAAGTGTCACGTTTCCCTCTCAAACAATGCTCTTCTCTGTTGTGTTTTGTACCTGTGAGATAGTGGTCAGACCTTGGTTTCATGCTTTCCTTTCCCGATTACTGAACAATGCTGCAAAATGCTGGGACCTGGTTTATAAATGCACAAACAATCAGATCTCATCCTCATTTATAAATCCACAAACAATCAGATCTCATCCTCATTTATAAATGACAAAGACAGAAGCCATCATGACAATATTTGTATGCTAAATGAAGCATGCATATTTTAAGTGTGAATACATTTTCTTATTAGTTTCTCATTAGTTTAATTCATCCTTAAAAAAATGAATACATGTTTATTATATTTATTAGTTTAAGATAATTATATTTTCAAATTCTAACATTGTTTTCTATTTTAAATCCACATTTATTTATATTGACCAAAATGTATAAAACAATACATTTTGCATTTACCCAAAAATACAGTTTAGATAAAAACAAGATAAAAGATACAATCTTAAAATACCTGTTTTCAATTAAGCTATGCTGTTTACAACATATATTTAGCATTTGAAATATTTACTGTATAATGATATATAGAATTTATATAATTTTTATTATTATGTAATTGGGGATGATCAGTCCCCGGCCTGTGTCTAAGTGGCGTGCTACTCCACAGATCCCCCCTCCGGATCCACAGCCATCGTGAGGCTTTTTCGGCAGCCTCAGAGATGTTCTTTATGGCTCGCCTGCATTTTTGTCCTTTAACTCCAAGGAGTTTGAGTGTTCGGAGCACCGACTGTCCAGCAAAGCCCCGGCAACCGACCTCCACTGGCTCACTGCGTGCTTTCCAGCTGCCGCTCCTGCACTCCTCCACCAGCTCCGCATACTTGGCTCTCTTGCGCTCATTTGCCTTCTCCAATCTGTCTTCCCAGGGGACAGTAAGCTCCACTATGGCCACCTGCCTGGTCGACTCCGATGTTATCACCACGTCTGGGCGGAGTGAAGTGGCCTTGATGTGATTTGGGAACTTGAGCTGCCTTCCCAGGTCCACTTGAAGGTGCCAGTCTCTTGCATTGGCGAGGAGCCCACCTGGGGAGCGTGGCTGCTGATGTGCCTTCTCCCCAGCTCTGACAAAGGAGATGGTTTGCTTGGAGGGATGCTGACTCTTACTGCTCTGAATCGCTGCGGTGATTGTATCTGCCAGAGCCCTGAGGACCTGGTCATGTCGCCAGCGATACCGTCTATCCCCCAAAGCCTTTGGAACGCAGCTGAGGATATGCTCCAGTGTGCCACTCCTTTGGCACATTTAGCATGCTGGTGAGTCTACCAAGCCCCAGCGGTGTAGGTTGGATGTGCTAGGTAGAAGATCGTACACCAAACTGATGAGGAACTTGATGCGGAGTGGTTCAGAGCTCCACAACTCTGCCCAGGTGATCTTGCGCTGCTCGGCGTTCTCCCACCTAGTCCAGGCGCCTTGCTGTTGCATACCGACCATCTTGGTGAGGCGGTCTTCCTCCACCTCTGCCTCGTCCTGCACCAACTGACGCTTCTCCCTCCCTCTTACTTTGTCATAGCGTGGCGTAGGAAAACTGCCCAGGCTTGCACGTCCCACCGCCACGTTGCCAACCAAGACACCATGCCTCAGCCGTGCCTCCGCTCTGTCCACCGCTTCCTGTGCCTGCAACTTCCTTCCCGACTTAACGCAGATTCCAGCTGAGGAGACTTTGGCATCGGAGGAATCTCGGTAAATCAAGACCTCCTGAGCATGTGTGACCTTGAACTCCTCGGACTAGCTGCTGATGGGAAGCTGCAACTTGGTGGAATGGCCATAGAGGGCGATGTTACTTACGGACCGTGGGAGCCCTAACCACCCTCTGAGGAACTGACTGATGGTTCTCTCCAGTGCTTCTACCATTGTCATGGGTACCTCGTATACGAGAAGGGGCCAGAGAAGCCTTGGCAGGATTCGGTGCTGGTACATCCAGGTTTTGTACTTTCCTGGAAGCCCCGACTTGTCGACTGAAGTGAACCAGTTCGTCATGTCGTTTCTGGTTTGTTGGAGAGCTGTTGTGTCCTTCAGGGAGCTGTCAAAGATCTTCCCCAAGCTCTTGACTAGTCTTCCAGTTACTGATGGAATTTGTGACCCCTCCAAGGTAAAGCGGAACCAGTTGGCTTAAAACTCATCCTTGCCCATAGGATGAGGCGTTGGAGCCCCTGAAGAAGCCATCTGCACCCTGCAACTGAAGCTGCTGTCACGGTAAGGTCATCCATGAAGGCTCTTATGGGTGGCTGCCAAGTACCAGATCTAGACATGGGGCTTCTACGTTCCACCTCTGCTGATTTGACGATCATGTTCGTGGCTAGAGTGAAGAGTGGTACCGATATTGTACAGCCGGTAATAATACCCTTCTCTTGCCATTGCCAGGCAGATGTTACCATTCCTGATGAAACTCTCAATCTGAAACTGCTGTAGTAGTCAAGAATGAGGTTGCGGATCGTCTCTGGCACATGATGTCTTGTCAGTGCTTCTTTGACCAGCTTGTGGGGAATATACCCGTAGGCGTTGGTAAGATCCAGCCAGAATACGGCAAGGTCTCCTCTGGTCTCCTTTGCCTCCCGGATCAACTGACTCACCACTCCTGTGTGCTCTAAGCATCCAGGTACTCCTTGGACTCCGTCCTTCTGCACTGAGGTGTCTATGTACCCATTCTTCAAGAGGAACTCCATTAGCCATTGGGACATGATCTTGAAGAAGATTTTCCCTTCGAAGCAGAACAGCGAGATAATACGAAACTGCTCGATGGTGCTTGCATTCTCTTCTTTGGGTATCCATATCCCCTCAGAAGCCGCCTTCCCTCTCTGCCAAAACACCTTCAGGATTTTCCAGAGTCGAACAAGTAGCCTTGGACACTGTTTATAGACCCTATAAGGTACTTCGCTGGGACCAGGAGCGGAATTTGATCTTGTTTCCATTACCGCATCCTTCACCTCTTTCAAGGTGGGCCCGGAGATGTTGAACTGAGCCGCTGGTTCTGGAGGTTCGATGACCTTCTCGCAGGGGCCGAGGTCTTGCTCCCTTGCAGAGTCACTGAATCTGAGACTGAGGTGGTGGTTCATCTTCTCCGCAGAGCATGTGAGGTTGCCGCTTTTCTTCTGCCCCAGGAGTCTCTTAGTGAAGCCAGAGGGGTTGGAGATAAATGCCTTACGCTTGCGGGCTCGCTCCTTGCCCTTTTTCCGGTGCCACTCGGCCCGCCTGAGTGTGGTGAGCCTCCTCCTTACAATCTCTCTGAGTTCTGCCAGGGCCGTTTTCTCCTCCTCCTTTTCTGCCTTGTACTGACGTTTCAGGGATCGTAGGTCTTGTCTCAGCTGGCTGATCTTTACCTCTCGCCGATTTGGTCTTGATGGAGTAGTTGTGCCACGCTTTTCTGTGACGCCAAACCGCTCTGCGCCTATGCCCATTGTGAGAGTGCACATGGTATGGAATTTCTGTTCAACATTCCCCTTGCATGTTGACTCCAGAATCTTATCGAGGTCCTCATCGAACTGGTGCCAATCCTTCTTGTTAGCGGCAGGCCACTTCACCCGGCGCTGTTCTGGCTTTCTGCTTTGAGAAGAGGCTGGTGCTGCTTGGAGGTTCTGGGCACTGTGGTGTGGCTCCAGGCCTGGCTCCTCCTCCGTCTGACCAGGTTCTGCAACCGGCACTACAGAAACTGAGGAACTGGCTACTGCCCCTGTGCGTTGCTGCATTCACCCAGGCCATCTTTGTCTGATGGATCTTCAGACCTGTCGGGTTTTTGCAAACCTTGCCGCAGATACATAAGCCCCTTTCACACAGAGATTCCGGAAAATACACGGATAAAGTGACCCGGGATTTGACCCGGGTTCGTTTGATTTTGGTTCATTCACACTGCCAGTGATTTTCCGGAATCAGAGAGTGCGTTCACACACAACCCGTAAAAATGCCGTAAAGACACGTGACATCGATGTGACTTGTAATCTCAGCAGTGTCTTGAGTTTGCTTATGAGCTGCGATCTCTCTCTCTCTCGCTTGTGCATTTTTTCTCTGATTCGATCATAAACTTGCGCATTACGTCCCGTTTCACAGCTGGCGAACGATCCCGGCTTCAGCGTCATCACTACGACACGGCATTATTACGGCTTTTGTTCACACAGCGCGCATTCCGGGACTGAACACGGCAATGTTACTAGGTCCCGACCCGGCATCGATCCCGGCATAAATCCCGGTTCGAGTTTGCGTTCACACAGAAGGCGCTCTGGCAATTTGCCGGCAATTTCCCGGGTTCAAAGCGCTGTGTGAAAGGGGCTATACTGTGCTCATTGTCGGTTGTCCGTTTGCTTGGGTCATAGCCTGAAAGTCTGTCCGGTTGGGATTCTCATTCTCCCTCGGGAATCCCTGGGGGTATTTTTTAGAAGGGTTTTTCATAGCTTGCTTGTTCGGGCTGCTAACCCTTACTGCCCCGGGTGCCGTCTTTCTGCGCTGTCAGCTGTCACTCCAGCCGTTGCCGTACTATTCATGGGTGTCATCCGGTCTTTCCCGGAAGTCACTGGCTGAGCCAGAAGTGAAAGTTCTAACATACACCTTCTGGTGCTACTTGGACAAGTCATCAGTGATGACCATCAGGTGTTTCAGTATATATTTTATATATATATATATATATACTGTATATATACTCAGTGTACATGTACTTGTTTACCTGCACTTTTAAGATGATTTGCGAATTTAAAAACTTTCTAAAAATGCAGTGTATTTAGGAACATTTCTTTTAATGTACAGTCACAATATTTAATTAATTGTCCATATCATATAATTTCTTCACATTCAGGATAATTCTGTGCATCTTTATAAATGATGCTCTTGGTCCTTCAGCTTCATCTGTATATGATTCAGCGGTCTGCTGTAGATTTTGTATCATGATGCAATATGATGTTAAAAAGGATTGTTTAATATTATTAGGCTTTCCCCGATTGTTGGCCTGATCTTCAAATCATGACCTTTGTGTATTTTTTATGTCACCGCTATAAACGTTTGACGACCGCGAGCTGAGCGTGCCGTAGCTAGCCTGTGATTTCCACCCAAAATGTTTACCAAAGGGAACTTGCCATTGTTTAGGCTTCAGGAAAGGATGTGTTCTCTGTAAGTTTCATAAACCACATCACCAAACGACTGTCCAAGTCATCAATACCCTTGTATTTTTTTTTAATGCAGTGTTCAGTTCACCGCCTCTGACCACAGTCGTGTCCTTCATCATGTTGGGAAGTTTGAATGACAGGAGGAAATGAGATGTGGTGTTTCTACTATCAGAATATTGAGTCAGTGTTTTCTAGTACTTCAGTTCTGTCATAAAAACAAAGCTGTAATCAAATGCTCTCACTTCAGTGGAAACTTCTCTCATAATGAGTTTTTTTATGTGACAAACACTCGTGCAGTCTGGGTGGCAACTGGACTGGGGATTTGCATAGCGTTTAATGAGAGTTGGCCGGTGATCATCTGTGTAGATGTTTAGGAAGTTCAGATCAGTGTCCTTGGGTTTTCAAAGCCTAAATAACTCATGCATTTGCTAAACCTCTAAGAGAGGTTTCCTAAAACGCTTGACATTTTGTAACTTTGCCATTGTTTTATTGGAAAGGTTAGAGAGCTGTGGCGCTTGTTTGGATGGTGCGAGTCTTTAAAGTCAGACTGGGAATTTTTGGGCATATTTGGAGTCCAAATATTTCAGGCAGAGTACATAGTGAGTTATGTCTGCGATACTCTGGAAGTTTTTCCAGACGTTCTGCTTTTCAGATCTATGATCTGTTCTCGAAACGCAAAGCTGGTGATTCATTGTAAAACATATCCAATGTCACTTAAAGGCTAAAATGACACTAATCCTTCAGAAAAACACTTGATGAGAGTAATGGATGCATTATGTAATGAGATTGATAAAGGTTTTGCCATATTTAATGAGTAATAATTTGCCACTTAACTGTTTAATTCTGTAGTATTAGAGTTTTAACACTGTATGTGACACAGAAAAGTGGCAGAACGTTTTGTCAGTCCATTGGTTTTATTTCTGCGAAATCGAATTGGTCTAAAAATCTGCTTGTAATAACTGTACATTTGAAACTAAATATATTCTGATTGGCTTTCATTGTTTCATGTTGTGAAATTTTCTATCTTCATATATACTACTGTTCAAAAGTTATTTTATTTTATTTTATATTAATACAATTCAAAACTATGTATTCTTTGTGAATATATAGTAAAATGTAATTTATTCCTGTGATCAAAGCTGAATTTTCAGCATCTTTACTCCAGTCTTCAGTGTCACATGATCCTTCAAAATGATTCTAATATGATGAATTGCTGCTCAAGAAACATTTCTGATTATTGTCAGTTTTGACAGATTTAATTTGCATAAAAAACAGCATTTATTTGAACATTCTTTACTGTCACTTTTGATCAATTTAATGAATCCTTCAATAAAAATATTAATTTAATTTATTACTTTTAAAATGATCATAATGACCTACACATACAGTAAACATTTCCTGTTTTTCTCTATGTAAACACTGTAAATCTGAATAAGTTGGCAAAGCTAAAAAAAAAAAAAAAAAAAAAAAAAACAGTTACCTCAATTTTTCATGTCATGAAATTCAAAAGTTTAAGTAAGCAGAACTAGCAGATTTTTATTTTTTACTTGTACATATTAATTGCTCTTAACTTTAAAGGGGTCATGAACTGGATTGTTTTATTATTTTATAATGTTGCCTGGGGTGCCCTTATAATGTTAGTATGATTTTTACATCAAAAATTGTCATAATTTATAAATAAAAGCCATTTTTCCAAGCCTGATTTCAGCCTCAGATTTGAACGCTCTGTTTTAAGGGGCGTGTCTGCTGTGAGACTGCAGTGCAAACGCCCACTGCTGTGATTGGCTGACATGCTTGCATATGAAATAGCTAGTTTTACATGAACTCTCTCGAAAACTTTTACTACGTTTTTACTATTACAGCTATCGAGATGAACAAATCGTGAAACGTATCGTTTAAAGCATTATATTTAAATCTATTCCATCACATGAAAGGTTGCAGCATGATGAGCACTGACTGAGCAGATGACAGACAGTCAGTTGATCGCGTGAATAAAGATCTTATCATTGCAACGCAATTTTTGCACTCTCACAAATGCTTACACCAAATCACAATGCAAACACGATGTGAATACACAGTAAGAGCTTCGTTGTGTAGTGTAACAGTGTCATTATTTCATCACGAGTTTGGTAAGTGTCCAGATAAGCTCTCGCGGCTCGCGCTGTGCTGTTTGATTGACAGCTTGGGCGATTGGAAAGGGATCGTTCTTTGATCGCTTTCAGTTTTAAAAAAATTATTTTCATAATTCTACGAGAAATTATGTGAAGTTGATCGTTTAGTCACTGATGCATAAACAGTATTGAACGATTTTAAGAGAAATATCTGAACTTGAATAATTACACAGAAATCACTGATCGCAGATCAGGCATTAGAATACACATGGTTACTTACATGTTGCTGGCAGATCCGTGTCGGGAAATTGTGATTGACTGATTTAATAAAGTTTAACCATGCTGTAATCCGAAGGAAGCTTATGCAGACTGTCTTCTTCCACAAACAGGCACTGCACAATATTTAGTAAACAGCATGTTTATTGCTTGGAAGTAGCTCGATCCGGTTTAGCAATTATCATGTCGTCCCCTATGTTATTTAGCATGTTTGGGCGAATCGGTGGGCGGGGCTAAACAGGCCGTGTTGAAGTAGGCGTTGATCTTCTTTTGTGGAGGCGGTGTTTTATCCTCTTTGACGTCATAGTTCCCCACTTTGAAAAGCGAGTCGTTTGCTGAGTCTGATGTCTATAAAAGCTTTTATTGGACTAACAAGGTAGTTTTCAGTTCTGAAACTTACAGGATATTATTATAGTATGATGATCTCTTATATGTCAAAAGCTCAAGGAATTTTTGATTTCTCAGTTCATCACCCCTTTAAATATTTGTGTAAACTCACTTACAATGATCATGTAATCTTAATTTAAATATTTTAGTTAATTCTGTTAATACCTAATTCTGTAAATGCAAGCGCTTCAATTAATAGCACATTGATTTAATTGAACAGAGTAATTACTGAATTAGAACGTCAATATAACATTATAATCTGTTCTCAAACTAAGCTCATGCTCCACTCGTCACCATGATGGTAACCCCCGAAAAAAAAAAAACACATCACAGAAACTCTTCTAAATTAGCATATAAAACATGAAACACTATACTAAATCTCCCACTTAACATTAATCTTGCTCAAAAAAGACATTATATAACACTTAATTTTAGTATTTACTCTCCCTTTTGAGTGCCATGGCAAAGCATGCTGGGAAATGGAAATCACAGTTAAGTTTGTCTAAACTTAAAAGAAACAAGTTTATTAAACTCAAAACAATTAAATGTTCCAGATTACTTAATGTGTCAGTTTCGTGAACTCAAAAGAAAAAGAAAGTTCTAAATACTAATAGTTAATATGTTTAATTTAAGTTTGCCCTACCCAATCCAATTAATTGTTTTGAGCATTAGGGTTTCCAGTGAGTTTTAATGAAACATGATAAACCACAAATGAGACGAGAACGTTGTGGAGTTGAATAATTGTTGCTGCTCTCTTTCGTCAGACTCAACAGTCTGTGTGTCAGTGTTGTAGGTGTTGTTAATTCATGATGGATTGGCACAGTGGGTGTGAGATTAAGCATGTGTGAGGAGGATTGTGGGAAAGCTCATATAGAGAGTCACTCGTACAGCAGCTCCGGGCCGAGTGTGTAATCTGAAGCCATCTTACCCGTTTACAGCATTCTTACTATGATTAGTGCTTTAGAGGAATGTTCTGGCTTCCGGGTAAAAAAAAAAAAAAAGCTCCATCAACAGCATTTCAGACATTTCAGTCGATTTCCACAGAAAATATTTATAGATTTTTTCTGTGGCAAATAATTTTAGGAACTTCAATGGAAGAAAATAGTGCCAGGAGCCCGAAATGTGAATCTCATACGTTTGTTAAAGCGTTTAAACAAATTCTTCCAGTACAAATAAAATAAAATAAACCGTTTAACATGACCTGCAATGTCTTAAATGTTGTTTTTTGCTTTAGATCTATGTAATTGAACATCATCAGTGGATGTGCCAGTGCAGAACCTTCCTTCTTGGCATCCTTTCACGGACATCGTGCAAAAACTTACCAGGATTAATGACTTTACCAGCCTTGCATTGTCATGACGACAACATTGAAATATTGGATGTTTTTACTCACAAAAGGTTAGTGAACAAACTGATCACAGTGTTTTCATGTTGATATAATATTGTCTTTCTGCTGTATTTTAATGTTTATCACCTGTCTCTGTTTTATTTCTTTGTAAACTGGTTTTAAAAAGAAAAACTAAGGGGATTTTTAATATTTTTTTTATTAAGTTGAGTCCATTAAATAATGTTAACAAATATTAATTGAATAGCAATTAATTGAATTAATTTTAGTAATGTCAAAATTATTAATTTTATCATCAAAATTATAACAAATAAAGGCTTGAAATACCTTACTTTGCATGAAATGAGTCTATATAATATATTAGTTTCACCTTTTAAGTTAAATGACTGAAATACATTAACTTTTGCACGATATTCAAATTTTTCGAGTTTCACCTGTATAATGTTCATAATGCACTCAAATAATGGAACCTTATTGTAAAATGTTTCCAACAAAGATTATATGAGTGTGTTTTACAATATAATAGTATTTCATTCAAATAAATACTTCAAATTTTCATGTTTAACTCAATGCATTATTTGCCGTATCTTTGTAATTATTTGGAAAAATTGACAAGCAATTTCTGAGAGCATTTTTTTTCTAAGTAAATCCAACTTATTTTTTTCAGTGTAATTTACATCATTCCACAAGATTCATCTACCTGACACATACACAACTCTCATGAGTTTATGAGAAGCAATAAGATCTTCTCACGTCACATCACAGCCCTTTTTCATATACAGTCCTCATATTTTGCTCCCTCCCTGAGCTGGATAAGCATCTTAGAGATGGCATGTGGGCCGGTGTGTTTTGCAGCAGGTATGTAGTGTGCACTGACCAAACAAACACAGCGAGGAAGTCCAGTGAGAAGCATGCAAACCTGAGCCAGTGTTTAGAGCGGAGTCAAAACACAGCAAAGATCCAGAGATCCTATCTCTCTTTCTGATATTACTCTACTCTGTCTCGTCTGTGTAAGAAACGGAGGATTGAATATGGTCTGGTACTGCTTAATGCGAGTGTTTTCATGATTATTATGGGTGAGGTGGCTTAGGTGACTCCGGTCTCGATGTTGGCCAAGGAATTTCTATGACTTCCTGAGGTTAAAGCGGCACAAACTGTACCGAATCTGGATCGCGAGGGTTTCAGGTATGTGCTTGAATCCTGAATGCATTCCTGTTCATAAAGAGTGGTGTAGTTACAGCATCCACCAGCAGAGGTGAACTAAAGATAACTAGCTTACACACTACTAAATATTCTCTCATTGCACCATTAAACATAACTTTATGTATATTCTAAATATGGAGTCATGCTTTAAAACAGCAGGTTGGTTGAATTGAATCAAGAGACGTCATATTGAATTTAACACGGATGAAAACAAAGCTAGATTTACAGTCTTTACTATGGCGCTCAATAAATAAAGGTCCTAGATCATGTCATTTTCACAAATCACAACTTTACAAGTTTTTTTTCTACTTAGTTTTTTTCCGGAAAGACGTTTTGTCAGCTGAACAATCGGTATGTTGTAATGTTAAACGACAGTTCAATCCTTTAAACACACTGTCATCTATCCCTCACAGCCTTGTTTTTACTCCTGTCAAAAATGAAATATGCTAATGTTTACATTTACACCCATTTACATCTTTAGAGAACATTATGCGAATAAATGACTCATACTTATGAATGACTACTAAATTTGTTTTTGTTTTTTTGTGTCAGTGTTTCTAATATTTTCAAGTGCAGTTTCTGAATGTTATTTACATGATAAAATACTTATGTTATTTCATGATTAAGTATTGAATTTCAGTGGAAACTTGTTTTTTACCATAAGTTACTGTATATGAGGCAAAATAAGGTAAAATCAGTGAAGGTAAACGTCTTATGATGTGACTTTGCTTACAACCTACTAGCTATGTTCTGTCTAAAGACTGGAATACACTATAACTTTTAAAATCGGACAGATTTTAAAACACCTAGCTTCATATATTTGGGTTAGGGTCAAATATTTGCAGACTTTGTAAATGGTTACAGAGAAAAACTGGGCATCATACACATGCCATATTTTAAGTCATTTTGAACACAGCAAACTCTCACAGAAACGTGTGGCTTGTTGAGATGCGTGACAAATGAAAACATCAAGTTCTAAAACCGGCTGAAAATATCAAATATGTTTGATATCCTCTGACTGCATGGATCAAGTCTGTGCCCATCATACACTGTACGATTTTCTGTGGAAACGGTCAACTCCGACTTCCCATAATCTGCAGACTGGCTCAGACTTTCGGCAACTAGCGTCGAATTGTCCAGACTACAAAAAAAAGGGGCAAAAGTCGTGTAGTGCATTCCAGCCTTTAAGATCAAATGGTGCAACCAAATTAAGTACAGAGTTAGTAAGAAACTAGCTAGCAGTTAAGCATCTAGTGTGGACTTTACGTTCCAATTTTAGTAAGAACTTGCAAGTGCAACCCTACCCAGATCTCTACAGAAAGTGGTGGCAGTAGTTTATACAAGCTCAAGCAGTCGGTTTGTTTGCTTTAGTCTGACTTGGAGCGTGATGAAATGCAACTCCTCGCTTTCATCCGATTCCTAAACAAGACAGTGAGATAGAGAGGAATGGAGAGACTGAAAGCCGAAGAGAAGTCATGCCTCTGTGCAGAGAAATAAACACACCCAGGGATAGGAACGATAAATCCACACGCTCGCTAATTACTCCCTCGTTTGGAGGAACAGACTATCAGGTGTAATCAGAAACCTTCCTCTTCATATCTGATTAGGCGCTGACCTCAGTCATGCCATAATATGTCAATATGTGGTCAGAAATGACATGCCAAGATCACCATGTATATTTTCAGATGAGCGCCCCAAATATACACAGCGGAGTGTAACCGTGCCAGCTCTTACTTATGAGCTCTCGCAAGTCATGTGCCGCGGTTGAGGTGAGGATCAAGTCGTGAAGTGGAAACTTGGGTTTCCTCATGTGCCGCAGGCTTTATCCTTACCTGTGGATAAATAACATGACGTTTCTTCACAACAGCGAGGGTATATAGGCACTTTCGGAAACTTTTAGAGGTGTCCTGGAGTGAGGAGAGCGGAAAACCAACTTTATTTGTCCTATATTACTGCAAGACAAGTGCTGTCTCCCTCCATTTCCCTCTGTCCATTCCCGGGGAACAGCTGCATGCATGGTTTTCTCCTCATTTGCTGTGAAAAGTGGGAGCTGTGGTTCAGCCATGGTTGGAGCTCGGCCCAATGGCTCCTCATCTGAGGGTTTCCATGGGACAGGCACGTTTGCTGTAACCAAAACACCATGTGAGGTTCAGCCAGTGCACTGAATGGTCGGCTATCTCCCGTCCCACTCTAGTGTCGTCCTTGTCGACTGCCTGGATCCCTCAGGAAGTAAAAAAAATGCCAATGCTAATTATGTTAGATGGACGCTGTAAAGTGCATTTAAAATTCTTTGAAATGTTATGTATTGTGAGAATCAGCAGTGTTCTGGTTTCCACCTGGCCAATGCATGACAAACAGACAAAGAGTCAATGTCTTCTGATCAGGAAAAATATTTTTGTGGTTTACTGACTCTAGTGTTGTCACAGAGACAGATGCTACTGTACGATGTGTCAAGACGCTTATGATATATGTGTAAAAAGTGATCAGTTGACTTAACTTTAAAAAAGCAAGGAAACCTGTTGCCATAAAATTATTGAGTAAATAAACCATGCGTAGTTGAAAAAGATGAAGTTATGTGGAATTGTCAAGTTTACATAACTTAATTTTTTCAATAACACATGAAGTTTATTACTTAATTTTTCAAGGCAATGGGTTTCCTCGCTTTTTTTAAGTTAAGTCAACTGGTCACTTTTTACAGAGTAGTAGCATCATTTTGAGTGCCATTCAGTAAAAAAAACAAAAAACTTATGTTTATAATATGTTAATAAATTATATTTATTGTGACAGATTTGATGATTCAATTTGATTTTGGATCACAAGCTGTTGTCAGATTCTGATCTAGATTCAATTCAATATTGATTCATTTGTATATATCAGGTACAGTAAATGCCAAGAAAAACAATATCTTAACTAATGCTGTAAACTAAACTGGGAACTCTGTCAGCTGGTTAATAGTCCAAACTATTAATTGCTATTTATTTTTAGATATAATAATCAGCACTCAAAAACAGAGGTGTATACACACATTTAAATTGCACGAGGCATTTTCGGATCAACTCTTTAATGATATATATTTTTTCATTGTTGAAATATAAACATATAGATTGTGTCTGTCATAACTTGTTTTCATAAGAGATTTATTCAAACATACATCACTAAGTGGGAGTAAAAATATAATGAAGATGTAAGTTTATGGACATTGAATGGCTTTTCTGAGGTAAATGCGACATTACAAATTGTTCACAAGCTCTTTTATTGAAGTATTTCTGCAGCTGAAACACCGCTTGCATTATTACATGAGAAATTATACTTTTTAGTAAACCCTACTGCATATCTTTCTACATTCCTTCTGATGTTCAGTCATGTTCATTTTGTGCTATAACTAATAGTAAAGAGGATGAGATGATCGGTTCACGTTCTCTCAATTGGGGAAGCCACTGCAGCTCGTCTGAGTATATCATAAATGATTGTGCCTCAGAGTTTGCAATCAAAGGCAGATTCATGGTGTTTGAGAACGCAATCATGTGACGCGGTTGGGGAAGATAATTTGACCAAATCATTTTGTTGACAGGCATTTCAGAATGTCCAAAGATGCCCTGCAATGACATCATGCCGTCCCATCATGCCCCAAACCAGTTCACCGTTGTCACAACTGTTTTTTTGTTGCACATCGAGGGATTTATTCGGTAAATGTGCTTCCATCATAGTTTATGCATTACTTATTGGATTTAAAAAATAAAAATAAAATCTACCTCAATTGTACGTGTTTATGCACTTTTTTTCAATTTTTTTTCCCATTGAGAATATTTTAATGATATATCCGAAAATTTACATTAAAATAGTCAGACGGAAACTATTGAGATTTTTGTGAGGTTATAGCAGTGTTATAGCAGTACTGAACTCTCAAACAAGCACTGTTGTTAATATCATACTCCACAGCAGAATCCTGAATCCCAGACAGCGAAGAATTGAAAAATTCCTGCTGTAATTGCATTCTCACTTCTGTTTTTTTTTCTTTTTCTGAGGAGCATCAGAATACGTGTTGTTGTGTTGGAGAGCTGCCAGGATCTCACTACAGACGCTCACCAGCCTTTAATAAGGACACTCACCTAGAGTCGGTTCACACAGAGTCCGGGCCACGCTGTTTTTCTAACTCTTTTAACCCCGACTGCACTGTGGGCTCGTATGGCTTTATCCGTTCTCCTTATCCTCCCTCTTTCCCTGTCCTTCTCTCTTTGGGACTGATTAGCATCTTCTTTTAAAAATCTGTAGCTTTGGCTGCTTCTTAAAGGGACAGTCACCCAAAAATACAAGTTCACCATTTACCATGATTCTGAACCCAAATGACTTGCTTTCTTCAATAGAACACAAAATAGATATAATAAATAATTTGAAAATTAAAATAATTTTTAAGTTTATATGCGGTCAATGCAAGCTGGAGAGAAAAATGGATTTGGAGGCACACCAAGGAAATAATGCCAGGATTTTTCCAACGCTATCTCACGACCAATTTGTACGAATTTGTACGAGGTGGCTAATTCGTACGATTTCATATGACCTCACTCGTACGAATTCGTACGATTTGTCTAAACCCCAGTGATGTGTAGGTTTAGGGGTGGGGTCAGGGGTAGGTCATTCGTACAAATTTATACTAATCGGGCAACTCGTAAAATATGTACGATTTAGCAAAAATCGTACAAATTCGTACGAGTGAGGTCATATGAATTCGTACGAATTAGCCACCTCGTAAAATACGCCGTGAGATCGGGTTGGTTTTTCCAAATTGTTTGTTGATTTTTATGTCATGGCTGTCAGAATCAGAATTTTGGTAATTATTTGCTGTACGTTTCTCTTATTATAAGTCTTCAGCCAAACTTATTCAAGCCTGTGGTTGAGAGCGCATGAATGACAGAGCAGGGATGTATGGCGGAGGAAGTCAGAGAAGAAGTGCATATTTAGCGTTCATGTCTGCGTCAGAGCATTGGAAAGCTTATGCAATGGCATGGGAGATTGGCAGCGTGTCCGACGAGAAGCGCATTGCCCAGGGAACGTTGGGTTAACCACACATGGGAGAGCGGTCCAAAAGAACCGCGTCTTGATTGGGACGCTCAGGCCTGCCAGCGCTGGGAGTGACAAGCAGTGCCAGTGGATCAGAGCCGGCCTGCCACTGATGTTTAATGTTCACACATGCACTGGGAAGCACTGTCCAAGAAAACCAATTTGGAGTGCAGTTTGAGAATACACTTTAAAAAGGGGCACTTTTCCATCTGCCTTCTGTCCCTCGTCTTCGTCCAAGAGAAAAGCAACAGAGAGAGGGGAAAAAAGACAGTATGAAGAAGTGGAGTGCTTAAGTTCATAATCAGTTACAATTGAGTTTGTTTATTGACAGCACTGAAAGAACCTCTTGGCAACACCGTGTGTGTATAAGTACAACAATAAAAGCCTCAGTTAATTCTGTTAGTAGTCAAAAACTCCAAACCCATACTTGTCTCAGCGGCCTCCTTTACATCTGGCCTTAACATGCGCTTCGAACACGCAAAATGGAAAACAGCACTTACGTATTACTTCAGAGGTCGTGTTAACCGAACATTTCCGTCATTTATCAAGTTTTAAAACACGTTTTCTGTCATTTTGACAATTTTTTGAAAAAATAAGGTATCTGGCCAATTGCATTTTCCACGGTAAAGAATGCTAATGCAGATTAGAAGTGAAGGAGGGAGATAGACATTTTAAAGCTCCCCTGCGAATACAGACTAAGAAAGAGACGCCAGTGAGGATTTGAGGAGAGAAACGAGAGGTTCTAGGTGTGTTCCAGTCGCATAATCCATGGAATATTCATGTTCAGTAAATCGAGCGACGTTGGGAAATTTACAGCCCATCACAGTAACCGTAGCGGAAAATGATTACTTGTAGTGCAAGGTCTGTTATCACTTAGTTGTACTGCATGTAGATCATGAAACACATTAGCATTCACACTTTCACTTGAATCGGGTCAAGTGTGATCTGATTACTGAAAACGCATGATACTCTGCATTCATAGCAATCCATTTTGAGTTTGGTTGTCTGTGTGATGAGTTGTGTGATATTGTTTAGTTGTCGTCTACTATGTACCCATGCAGACTGACGTCTTTGGCTGTTGTGTCACATCTCACTTACTCATTCTGTGCTGCTTGCTCTAAGTGTGGTTTGGCAGAAGGGATGGACTGCTCAGGCCCTATCCTGGCCAATCACAACCACAGCATATAATCCCCCACTGTTTCACATGTACATGAGATGCAAACTTAAACAATAGCCGCGTTTCCATTACCCGTCAAATTGCGCAAATTTAAATTGCGAAGTGAAAATACGCCCCAATGGAAACATGTAAATTTTCCCATTTATCGCAAAAACGTTTTTACGCTCACATGAGGTGTTTTTTCAAGCAATTCGAAAAAAAGAAATATTTCGCAAAACTGCAATGGAAACAGTTTTTGCGCATTTACAGGTCCGCTGACGTAGATGACGCGGTGTGTTTGGACAGAATAGGAGACAGAGTTCTTTATTTAATTCATAAAAGACAGAAGAATTACAGGAATACTGGATTCTAAACCTCAAATAAATGCCACAATCAAGACCTCGAAACAGATCTGAGGGAGAAACACCCAGAAACTCATACGTCACACATACGTCTCCTTTGATTAATAATAATGGCCAGTGCAGTAGCTGAGATATAGGCTACATAAACCTACCAACGTCCGTTTGCTATGATTTTTGGAATGACTTATCGTGAGAGGAAAAAATGACGTTGTGGTCGCCGCATAACATCGGTTAATGGAAACGGCATCATTTCGCAATAGTTTTTTGTCGACATTTCGAAAAAAACGCAAAAGTTTTGCGGAACTCTGTAATGGAAACACGCCTAGTATTGTAAAAACATCAATAGCACATGAGCTTTTCAATGATTCTTATCTTATTTTATACTACGGGGCTGTTGAATGCTTGAATCTGATTGGTTGATGAACGTTATAAGGTGTGCAGTTATTTTCAGGGAAACGCACGGCTAAAGTAGTTCCAGCAGGTCTCGACCGCATTACAGCTCCATATCACTTCGCCAAATTATATCCAAGGTTTTTACAGCCTACAACAACAAAAGAACCAAAACCCACAACGTCACTGACCAAGCAAATAAATATAGTAAACAGTAGGATAAAAACGACAAATTATTTCCATGTTTTTGCCACAAAATTAAGTTTTATTATGTACAGAAACCACATACTCGCTTTCTTCTGCTCAAACACACACACATACAGTACGGACACACACTCTCGCAGAAATGTGTTGTAAGCGCTACTTTGATTATTTTATCAGTGAAATTGTTTATCATCTTAAAAGCTACATGATATTTCTCATTAGCGAGGTTATATTCGCGCTGTTCTTGGAGCAGATAAACTTACAGTAGAGGCGCTGCTGCCCAACACTTTGAGAGACACACAGACTCGGGTAAGTCACATATGCTTAATCTCTCAATATTTTTTTACATTTTTTTTTATCATTTGTATTTTATTATTTTATTTTATAATTGTATTTTTTTATTTTTTTTATTTTTAATTGTATTTCAATTTTTTTTTTTACTTTACTAGTTTTTTGTTTTATTTTGTTTTTATTATTTATATATATATATATATATATATATATATATTTATATATATTATTATTATTATTGTATTATTTAATTTCGTCATTTAATTTTAATTTAATTTAATTTCATTTCATTTCATTTCATTTCATTTCATTTCATTTCATTTCATTTCATTTCATTTCATCATTTCATTTCATCATTTCATTTCATTTCACATATATATTTGTATATTTATTTATTTATTTAAAAAATAATTTGTGTCCGTAATGAGATAAGGTAGCCTTGAAACACGAATGTTTCTTATTCTCCGTTGCAGCCTTGTGATGTCGGGCTTTTTGTTTCCAGTATATGCAGGTGTGAGAGAGTGTATCCGTCTTGCACTGCCATCCACCCACACGTACATATATCTACTTTTGAATTTCCCATTGGCCGCCATGCTACTCAATCATTTATACACACAGTCTGACAGACAGAAGGGGGGATTTCCACAAGACCTCTGAGAAAATCCATATGCAAACCAATGGTTTTGGGAAATGTCAAAACTGGAGATCAAACCAAATCAAACAAGTGGTATAAATAATTTGCTTGGGATTTGCGCAGTAGTGGTCACAATGGTTGTCATTTTTGGGAGGGGAATAATTGGCATAATTTGGTAATAATAGAGTAAGAGGGGAAAAAAATGTATAAGAGAAGCTTATTATGGCGAATGAAGCCACCAGTGTCTGAGTTACATGTGATACAGCTCACCACAAATTTGCCTTACGTTATATGTAATGTATATTATATGAATTATGCGGTTGAATGTGAATGTTCGGGTGTGTAACATAGTTCCATTTCTTAGTGTAACTATCGTCCTGATAGACTACCGTGTTTAGCACATGAGAGGAAAATACATTCGAGAGATGATTCCCAATCCCAATTGCATTTATAAAAATCAGATACATCAGAACATATTATATTAAAGAGCTAATTTGAAGTAGAACTAACGCAGCAGTCATGTGAACAGATCTGCTTGTTCCCAGCAAACTATAGTAATTTGTCTTTGGCCTGCAAATTATAGCTGGCAGCAAATTTAGGGATTGTTCAACTTTAATCAGTGTATTCCATTGTAGGTTGACTATAGGCATAAAAAGTAGAGCAAATGGGAATGAGTATTTATTAGGGACTTGCAAAAAACGAATTCCCCCAAATTTGAACCCCTACAGTGTTTTCAAGTATTCACTAAGCAATGACACCACTTGTTTCATTTGATTTATTAAAACCAACCGGAAATGGTTTTTATGTACAGTATCATCTGAATAATTTTTTTTAAACTTAGCCGACATAAATTCAAGTTATCTCAAATTTGTTGAACCAGCATGGTTTGAACGAGGGATGTGTTAAATTAAGTGTTTTGTTGCCGAAAGTGCATCATCAGCTTGAACAAATAATAGGAAAGCTGCCTAGTTAGTATAAGAACTGCTTGTTTTTCCTCAGGTCCTCCTAGTACTCTTAATCAACGATGTTATCAATGCTGTGGAATCTGGCCTGCTTGCATCATGTGCGCTAACAGTGGAACCTCAATGGAGACAGCTCCTATTTCCCAGACCTTTCCTTCATGACAGAGCGGGTCCGTGAACAATGCGTCTCTGTGCAGTTTGTTTTCTCCAGCGATCAACTTGTTTTTAACATCCTCTGCGTTGAGTGGTGGCAATGGAAAGAGTGGGCCGGGCCCTGGCCATACTCTGGGTTTCAGTTCTGCTGCTTGAGCCCAGTGGACGAGCTTGACACTTCTAAGGGAGTCCCGTACCCACGGGCACCTACGCCAAGCTTTGAGTTCACTGTTTTGACTGGGTATGTGTTGGGTGAGGGGGCGAATGCTTACTGTATGGGAAGTGGCAGAGTAGTAGCTGCCAGGCTGATTTGATTTGCCATTTCCCAAGACTCCCTATTCTAAAAGTCCTTCTGCCAAACCCTGGCCATAATGGTTTTTGCATTCAATCAAGGGCAGTGGCAAACATTGGACAAGGCGTGTTGGGAAAGTGGGCTTGGAAGAGCTCTAGGTGAAGTGCCAGGAAGTGATGACAACTGTGTGGTTTGTGGAGCGTCACACCACAAAGACTCCTGAAGAAAAGGTACACTTTGCTCCTGCCTCGTCGCACAAATAGAGTTGTTTTCTCCAAGAGAGGAAAATATGACAGCTAATGCATCTAAACTGCCATATGCGCACACTCGCGCACACACTCACACACCCCCTTCCCACCAACCCATGAAATTAGATGTTTTGCTAAAATATGGAACCCGTTTTAGGGTGGAGTACATTAGGTTGCTTTACATTGGTGCTTAGCTATTGGTAAGGGACTCTGATGGTTTCCACTGTTCTTACACCACTTTAGCCATGTTTTACGATGTTCTCCACTTGAGTGGACACGCAAGCCTCCTTAAGCACACTGCAGAGACCAAAGTGGCGAGAACACATCCCGAGAGAGCTGGATTTGCCTGATTCTTGCACAACGGACCTATGCTCAGTCTGGACGCACGCTAAGCGTACGCGTCAGAGTGTTTCCGTCGTTACCTCGTTAGCTAAGCCTCGTGTTGGGATTATGGGAAATGTCTTGGTGACCCTGGAAACAAAAGCATGACTTAATCAGCCTATAAAAACAGAGACAGTGGCCAAGACATTGGATTCAGCCAAGAGGCCTGCCATACACCACACTGCTACATACTAGAGCTGTAAACATGGAGGACGGAAAAAGTTATTGACAAATATTGATTATTTGTACAGGCAGGACTTAAAGGGATAGCCCAGCCACAAATGAAATGTACTCACCCTCATGTTGTTCCAAACATGTATGAGTTTCTTTCTTCTGTTGAACTCAAAAGAAGATATTTTAAAGAATGTTGGTAACCAGACAGTTGACGGTAGCCACTGACTTCCATAGTATTTTTTTTTCCCTACTATGGAAGTCAATGGCTACCGTCAACTGTTTGATTGCCAACATTCTTTAAAATATCTTGTTTTGTGTTCAACAGAAGAAAGAAACTCATACAGGTTTGGAACAACATGAGGGTGAGTAAATGATGACAACATTTTCATTTTTGCCATCCCTTTGAAAGGGGCATACTGCACATTTCAGAAGGTCAGGTGTCCAGGAAGTAGGAATTTGTTTACTATGCAGTGGAGTGGAATACTAGGTTTCATGCTTGTGCTTATCAAAGTGTGCATACAAATTTGTTGCAAATTAATGTGTTCACGCAAAAATGTCTGTTAATTATTTTCACAGAATCATTTCCTCTTAAGGCAAACAACATCACAGAAATAAATTACACATTAGGGAGTGCCTTAGAGTTGTTTGGTAAAGTGCAATGACATCATGTTCTATTTTTAAGATGTGACTTTGCACATTCACAAATTTGAACAGAAACTGCAATAGTTAATGTTTCAAAAAGCCTGTCCCAACTTCTCTGTTACTCCAATTGCTATCACCACAACAGGAAATCTCCCAAGAGTTTGGAAATAATTAATAAAGGATCCTAATCATGGTCTGAGTTGTAGTGCTTTACGATGACTTCTTGGCAACGGTGTGACGGTAGCCAGCAGACCATTACTAGGACGCCAACTCAGTTACATGTCTGTGGCTGGGGCGGTGCTGTGTCTTCTGAGCATAGATCTGGCTTAGGCTGAAACTTGTGTGAAGTGGCTCCATATGGACTCAGCCAACAGCGTCCAAAACCATTGAGGTTGCAGAGGCAGTCTGACGCACAACAGCAGCAAGGGGCAGTCAATTCTATTTTAGCAATTACGTACAGAACAGCCTGGCACATAGAAGACCTGAGAAAATAGCAAAACACAGTGTCACTACTGGTCAGTTTGTCAATACATTCACTACTGTTAAGTACCTTTTAAGATATAAAACATTCAGCACAAGAGGGGAGCCAAAAAATTATTCTCACAATAGAGTTGTAAGTGAATGATGAATCATCCTGAAAGGCATGCTGGGTGTTCAGACCTTAGCATAATTATCTGTATTTTAGATGGTAAACCTCAAGTGTATCGTATTCATGCTGCTTTATTAGCTTCAAATGAATGGTGGTTTCAATTGAAGAACTGATGACACTAGAATAAAGTCAAAGCATTAGTACAGATGTAGTTACATGCCATTAAATGTCATTACAACAATAGAAATATGATTGAGCCAATGAGTTGCAAACAAGCCAAAGCAAAGATAGTATGGGTTCTGACATGGTGGAAATGTGAAGCAGATGTACTTCCCTCATCCAAGATGCTGTCAGATGGCTTTATCAGCCCCAGCCCTGTGGGAACTGCCCTTTAACCCTGAACACTCCAAGAACTCTGATATTCAGACATTTGAAGTAATTCACATTTTCTTTTTTTTTTCACCTAGTGTTGCTCAGTCCTCTTTGTGCACTTGTAATTATGCATTTTACTGATTTTTTGTAAACAAATTGTTCATTTCAACTGATTCACAGAAGTGATCAGGGGTCCGTTTCCCGAAAGCATCGTCAGCCAACTATGGTCGCAAATTCCGTCGTCAACAGCATTTTTCAACGAGTCTGTTTCCAAAAGCCATAGTTTTAACGAACATTCGCAAACAGTATCGCAAACTTGTGTAGTTGGAACGAAAGCTCTCGACCTGTGGTTAGAAGCATAGTTTCTTGTTTTCACAACATGTGGACTTAATAAATCCTTATCGTGAGCAAAATAAGCAAGCTGACATTCGGTACAATCTATATCTTTTATTTAATGTATATATACAGACGTCATTTACGTGTTTTAGTTTGTCAAGAGATTTAAAGCACTGTTTTTGAAGAGTGCATATGATGCCATGTAGCAAAATATGTGGCATTAATTCAATCTCAAACAGATTCATTAAAATAAGTTATTACTCCACAACCTGCGTGACTAGCTAGTTGATTTCTTCAACACATGCATCGTATAATGGTAGTTAAGCAGTGGGTTATGCTCGTTGTGTGGGAAACACACCCCTGATCGATTAATTGAACTGAATAAGTTCAAGAGGTTCTCAGTGGTTTTAAATGTTTTGTTTTTTCCTGTGCAAAAAGGTTATCATCTGGAAAGATGTTATTTCAGAGAAATTAGGTGATCAAAGGAAAACAGTGCATTCTTCCATATGACATGGATATTTGCATGGTGATCTGCAACTTTTCCTCATTTGCACCTTTATTATGAGGAGCTTGCAGGTAAGGAAGAACAGTTATAGTGGACCCCCCACACCATCAAACTTATTACCAGGCAGAGCCCATATTCTGCTCTTAAGCCCCTATGGCCTTTGGAGCCGGATCAACTGCAGATCAGAGAGTAAGTGTCAGGGCTGCAGTCCAATGCTAATGGCAAATAGAAGGATAAGAACCATATGACGAGCCCAAAACCCTCAGTTCTTCTGCCACACACCTGGGGAGAAGTGAGGACTCTGGTTGGAGTCATGGATAACAGAGCCCCAGATCCGGCTTCAGCACTACAGAACGTCAATACGCCATTTCTGGACCATGAAACTTCACAAGGTGAGAGGACACTGGAGAATGACATCATCTGAGATGGTTTTTGGGGTCTAACCCTTGTCTTTGGTTGACTACTTAACCTCACAAGTCTCTTTCCAACCTAGTCTTCACATCTTTTTCACATCTTCAAGTAAAAGGGCTTTTATATGTTGGACTCTTTCACAGCTTTTTTTCCTTGATGGCATTTGTTTCCCTTTGCTCTTTATTATTCTCAAGACATCCATTTCAAATTCTTTTATAGGCTGTTCAAAATGGTAATGATGTGAGATCCCAAACCGCCGACTGATTTAGAGGACTTGGATCCTGGCTGAGCGAGTGCAGACTGGGTTGCACAGAACATCCAAAGCCACTTAGGTACACTGACCCAAATGTAAGTTTGGCCTTTCTTTATCTTCAAGATTTCATCAACTCTTCCAAACTTTGTTACCCTCTGCTTCTTTCAGCACCCCTCCAGTCAGTGTATTTCTGTCCCACATCATGCTGCATGCTTCGGATACACAGCATCTCTCCCCGACTAAGAATTCACATTTGTGATTATGCACAAGCTTCCGCACTCTCTTTCTCTACGTTCCTAATCGCAGTATTGCTCAAGACAATGATTTCAAAACAGGGCAATTAGTGTAATGTTGGTGAACGGCTGGCATATACGGATGTTTCCTATTAAAATCATTGTTGGCTTCAGCATCCGACTCAACTACTTTCTCTCTTGGCAGTGGAACCTCTCTTGCAAATGAGCTCTGTGAAACCTTATCCCCCACTGGATTCAAAGATGTTGTATCACTGTATGCAGAGTAAGTCCAGATGAGTTGATTCCTCAATATGGAGGCGATTGCCAGACCACTGAACTGTGGTGAAGGTCTGGTATTAAGGACCGTAACAAGTGACTGGCTTTCACCTATGATACTCTGAGCCAATTTGAACGATCTCCATCGTATGAAGTCTCCACATGATATGAGGTTCCACCAAAGCTGAGATGATTCATTAGGAGGGCATAATCCAGGTCAGCTATTTTTATTGGAGCACAGTTGACTTTATGACTTTATACAGTTTATATACTCAGTTTCAAACTTTAGTTTGATAAGGTAGCATTGGGTGTGCTCCAGCATAATTTTAGACTCTAAAGTTAATCTCTGCCGTCTGCGAGCCAGCAACGTCTTTGGTTGTTTCCAGACAAAGCTTCACAAATCATGCCAGGGTACTTTGCGACTGCTGACGCAAGAGCTCAAAATAAAAGGGTCTTTTCCCTGCTATTCTCAGTCAGAATATAACTCAGGCACAACATGGTCAAATGGTTAGATGAAAGGCTGTGGTGGTGGCTGCTACCCAAGATTTCCTCATAATCATAATCTGACAGTGATAAACCTTGAAATTTATGTCTGCTGCATAAGAGTGAAGTCAAGAGGCCAAAAGAGGTGCTGCTGTGCATATATGCTTGAGAAAAGAATGAACTGTTGGGTGGAGGATTTTCTTCATACAAACGTTCATAATTACAGGTGGATTTGGTGGCCTGGAGGATATGCGTCTTTGTTTCCATGTCCTCAATCTCTATTTCATCTGAATGTAAAAAACGCTGGAATTATCAGAAGGGTGTGCCGTGGTTTCTCAACACAGACGAGTCGCCGGTCCTTCTCTAAAACCAACACATGGAATTCTCTCAGTCTGCTTTGATAATCCTCAGTCCTGCTCCCCTCACTGTTAACCTTTTTCTCAAAGCCTGGAGAGTAATGGGGTGTCCTCTAAGCAAGCAGGGATCTACCACTGTAAGTCTGTAGGGGTGTTTTGATTAAGGGTGAGGTGTATGGTGGTGATTATTTGCCGTCAAGGGGAGCTTGAGCAGAAGCAGGCGAAGGCCTCTCCGTTTGTTTGCACAGAGAATATTGGTGTTTTGTCGTGGGAACAAAATGCCTATAAGACCGTCCTGGATTAAGACTTAGGGCTGAAGTGGCAGATAAAGTTTCTTTTGGTTAATATCCACTGTACATACTTGATAATCTCAATAATGGAAGCAAAACATCCACGATAATGACCTCAGCCACAAGGCAGCCTCAACTGTTTGGGCTCTCCTAAACAGCCTTCATCTGTAGTAGGAGAGTATGAAGTGCAGAGGGAGCTCCCAGAGTCCTCTTATTTCCATTGGCGTGTGGTGAAAGGGGGATGAGGAGTGTGTATGTGTGCATGTGTGTGTGGAAGTATCCATGTGCACCAGTCAGAAGGAAAGGGGCACGTCTGGGTCCAACCTGACAGCAAGCGCATATGGAAGTAATCAGTTGGCTGTTGGCTGGCATGACGTCTCATTTTTGAAGAAGTGATGGAGTTGGGGGTAAACATATCCTACATGGCCTGTGATGGTTTCTGAACCCGACTCAATTAGATGGGAATGGAATTCTTGGAGAATGGAGGAAACGATCAGTGTTCGCTCCCGGTAGTTCCCTGCAGAAGTGCTGGAGGCAGCCCATTTATGAACAAAGACACTGCTCAAAAGTTTATTAAGAAAGTGACAGGAGAACAGTAATATGAAGAGACAATGGTAGGAAGAGGACTATGCAGAAATCAAACCCCAATGTTCCTAAAGTTACAGTACAATATTCAAAAAAGGCACATAATCTGCGACAATTACAGGTGTGTGAGAGATTCGGAGGGCGGTTTTGAAAATGAGATAATGTTAAAGTCTAAAACAGTAATCACATACTAGCAGATGGGAGTGATCATGCTTGACTGAACAGAATATACTGTCATCCGGCCTCACTATTAAGCTACAAAACAACCACATACCATAATCATATTGCCATCATCATTATGAAAGAAAAAACAGGGTATTGACCTCATTTCCTCTCTAATGGTTTTCCAATTGTTTTCTGACCATCTCACTGATTATTCCAATAGATTATCTGTGTGTTTTAGGCTCAGAGAGAAGACAACACCATTGAAACACCATGTGCTGTGATGTTTTATCCATTTTCAAAACTTCATCATGTGATAAACTACATTCTGTTAACATATCAGAAAACATGCATGCTCTTGTTTTGTATTGACAGTAAGCATTGTCTTTTTTAGGATATTTGTCTTAGACCTTTTGTTTTGACAACATGTCTGGTCTAACTAAAGTGCATCTCTTGTTTTGTTTGGAATGATGATGCCATGCTATAAAAGCCAATTATAATGGATATGACCATAATTGAGAGGGTTGCTACTGAGGTCATTTCCTGTCAATGCCGTGGCCCGCCTCTCTGAGGGTGGTCAGTGGGAATGTGGGTCTCAGCATGTGGGCCTGTCTGGACTGTCTGGGGCCCTGATGGATCAACTCCTCATTCATCACGTGAAACACCATTTCACAAACACACACACACACACACACACACACACACACACACACACACACACACACACACACACACACACACACACACACACACACACACACACACATATAGAACAAAAATAAAAAAATGCTCTGTTGGTGCATGGAGGTCTGTCTTGTAATTTCTCTTGACATGTGAAATTGTCACTCATTTCATCCAAATGTTTTATTTTCTTAGTGTGTAGGAGTTCCACTATCACATCATTGACAAGCGTGTGCGTTTAGCAGGGCTGACAATGATGAATGTGAGATCAGTGGGAGGTGATACAACATTGTGCCTAATATTCTGTCAAATTCAATAACTATTTGTGGACAGTGCAACACATAAGGGAGGAGAAGTTTTGGAGACCGAAAGCGAGTTTGATGGATGCGGAATGGACGGCTGGACTGATGAATTGACAGAGAGCAGTTAGATGTGATTTTGATTAATGACCACTCACAACACATTGTTTCTTATTACTGATGATGGGTGTGAAATCTTCGGATCCTCTTTCTGGTCCTTTACGTTAACCCCTATGACAGATTGCTGTCGTCTAGTTGCTTTGTTCTTCCTACTTACCATAGCAACCATAAAGGGCCATAAGCACTGCATGTCACATAGCTTTAGGTGGCCTTCATAACTCATGCTAGAATCTGACATTTGACAAATGGTGTCACAGACTCCTCAGGGAACACTACCTGTCAAACTATGATGTGTGAAGCAATCTGTAAGGACATTCACACACTGTAGTTTACATTCAAGATGCGTCTGTAGTGGCGGCGTGATTCAATGCGATGAGACTTTCTAACCTGTAGATGCTAAGAGACTCTCTGGTATCTTTTCTGAAGTAAATCTCTCTGATGCGTACACACTATAAATTAGAATTTGGCACAATCGAAACCACAGATTATTTCAAGATGAAATTGATCACCACAGTGTTTTCAAACACCTTTGAGGCATTTAATGTGTTAATGTGGAACAGATGTATGTGCATATGTGCATGAGTGAGAGAAAGAGTCTTGCTGAGTCTCACAGTAGTCTGTTTGCCAGGCCTTCACTATGTCCATCATGTTCATACCAGTTAGTTCATCTGCAATCTAGATGGATAACTAGTCCCCCCCCCCCCCCCCAAACACACACACTTAGCTATCTAAATGGGGACATTCCATAGACGTAATGGTTTTTATACCGTACAAACTATATTTTCTCTCCCCTTACACTAACCCTACCCATCACACAAAACTTTTTGCATTTGTACATTTTTAAAAACCTTTAATTACTTTTAGTTTTATACCAGATTTACAAATGGGGACATCCCTAAAGGGAGGCTTGTGAAGATTTTTTGCAGGTTTTGGTCACTTCAGGGTAAAAATTTGTCCCCCAAATATAGTTAAGTAGGTACGCACGCAAACACACACGCACGCACACACACACGTTCATGTTGTATGGGAACATAGACATTTTATGTACAAACTGTATATTCTGTCCTCTAACCCTAATCCTACCCATTACAGAAAACTTTCTGTATTTTTACATAAAAAAAAAAAAAAAAAATCCCTTAGTATGATTAATAATCTGTTTTCTTCATGGGGACCAAAAATGTTCCCACAAGGACAAAGATTTCGGATATTGCCATCTTTGTGGGGACATTGTGTCAATTTTGGAACATGCTTCATCTTTTCTGTTGGTGTACAATGGAAATTGCATGCATGACAATTCTGTACAGACGACATGGGGCCGTAGAAACTTCTGGATTGCATTATTTCTTCAAATATCAAAAACACTTTCCGCAAAGTAATGGTTTATCGGTGAACCAGATGCAACAGAATATCCCTTTACGTTCTTCTCAAAATATTTAGGAAGATATTTCATGCTTGGTGTTGTATTCATCCTTCCCCAGTCTTCGGTCAGCCACATGTCAGGCTTTTGGATCATGTCTCATTTTGTAAGTCAGAAGCAGATGACCTTTTTCTCACCCTCTCTCACTGGACTGAAAGGACCCCCTAACTCTCCTCTTCAATGACTGATGGATGAATTGGGACTGGCATCCACCCCCTACCCAGATGGGCGATGTCCTGTTAGAAGGTTTGGGAAGGGGGGTGGGTGGCGTGTACACGTGAGGCGAAACTGAACCGGGGTAAACGAGTGATTGTCACTCATCTCAAACTCCCTCTTACCTGTCAGTCATTATGACTAATGAGAATTACATCATCAGGCGTCCTGAGGGAAAGACTCCTTTGGGGGTGCTACGGATTCACATGCATGTGTTTGGGTGTGTGCACGCCTGTGTGATGGGTTTGTGTACTTAAAGGGATAGTTCACCCAAAAAAGAAAATTCAGTCATCATTTACTCAAGTTGTTCCAAACCTGAACGAATTTCGTTCTCCTGCTGAACACAAAAAAAGATGTTTTGAAGAATATGGGTTCGTGGACCTTCCATAGTATGGAAGTCGATGGGGTCCATCAACTGTTTGGTTACCGACATTCTTCAAAATATCTTCTTTTGTCTTCAGCAAAATCATCTACCCCATCTAGGCATCTACCCTGCTGGAAGATGTCAGAACTACACCATATGTTACTAAACAAATCTTTCTCCTTTGATGCCATTCAGAGGTTTTTCCCACACAATATACAGTATACATTGCTAATGTTTTATTAGTTGTTTTACCAGTGGTCTAATCTTTTTTGGGGGCTCTTACAGTAATCATATTTTCCCTTACTGCTTGCTTTGATGCCAGAGCTCAGGATAGGTGCTAGTGAAATTACTGTGGAATTTACATGTTATTGTGATGTCAGCGGCTAATCAATGATGACATTCTTTTTCTGCTGCTCCATAGGGATTGGTCACATGACAATCATGTGATTAGCTGAAAATATGAGTGAAGATGTGTTTCTGCACCAGCCGAGCAACTGCCATTGAGATGAATGGGAATGCTATCGATATCTTTCTACAGGTATCATAGACTGCTATAATTAAAAGTGCATTATTATTTGTATACTGTAAAAAAAAGAAAGAAGTTGCTGCCTTAAATTTTTAAGTACAACCAACTTGGATGTTTAAGTAATTTTAACTTAAATTACATTAAACCGACTTAAATTAAAATGAGTTGAATCTTGTATGACTTAAAAGTTGAAAATTTCTTAACTTATTTTGAGCAATGTAAAAACATATGTTTTCATAACTTGTCTTTTGGTTTTAGTCAATCTTTCAAATATGATATTCATTATTTTACTTTAATTGCATCTAATTTTATTCAACAAGCATCATGCGAATGTGTAAATGCGAGTTGCAATATTACGTTTTGATTATTGTTTAATTATCATCATAATTTACTTTTTTTGTCTCACCTTTATCCTTAAAAAAAAAAAAAAAAAACATTTCGGCAGTAATTTCATTGGCAACATTAACATCACTTGTGTGTTTTTCCTATAGTTGCATGCATGTGACATCAACCATAGAGTGTGATGGGTAATTTTGCTCCTGTTTTGCGTATAAATCATTCTGGTTGTCCTCGAAACACCTTCCTTTCCGCATTAAAAATGAAAATATTATTTGATAGACCGCTGGGATTAAAAACAGGACTGCGTAACGAGAGTGTGTGAATTATTCCAAAATAAATACAACTTCAGCACATTTCACACAGGAGCAAAATATGACAAAGCTAATGACCTTTAAAATGAACGACTCTGTGGAGTCAATCAGAGAATGAGTACTTCAATTATTATTCTAGCGATCAAAATGATCAAGTTACAGTCGTTGATTAGAATACTTTTTCTGCACGGAGCGGGTCAATTTTCTCTTCATAAAGCACAAGATGTTCTTATTATCTCAGTCTCAAACACGCTCAACTTTTTTCCACTGCTTCTTTATTACTATCAGATGCTTTCTGATTGTGGTGTCTGTTGCTAAATGAGATTTAATAACATAGCAGATTTTGCCAGCTTTAAAGCACTGACCTGTGAAAGGATATCCCTTTCCATGCGCAACTACTTGTCGGTTGAGTAATCGTCTTCTCTCCAATTTCTCAACCGTTCCTCGGTTGCTCTTTTTTCCAGTGGTGTTCAAGCGTGGACGAGATAATCAAGGAGGCGCACTGACGTCGGCTAGCCACGGGTTGGAGAGGCTTGGATGAGAAAATCGTGAGGGAGGTAAATCTGGAGACCAAATGTTGTTTTGGTCTTGTTGTGCTTGTAAAGAGGTGAAATTACAAACATAAGAAAGCAAGACTGAGGTCAGAAATGGGAGTCCGTTGGTCTGGGTGAGAACGAGGGTGAAAAGCGGATGGAAAATGGAGAAAGTTCATGCAGATCGATGCAAACCAATTCAGTTTTGATAATGAATACACGTTTCAAGACAGATTTAATATGTGCTCCAGATTTTGATTGGTTAGGATGTGTGTGCATGGCTAAATAAAGGTTCACACTACCATATGAGCAATGACTGTGCTATTGCCAGTGATAAGTAATATCTTGTTCATTGAGTTTACATGCTAAATAAGTTACAATCAACATGCACTATGCTAACTATTCATTTGAACTGAAGTAGCCTAAACAAGATTGATTGGTTCCAATGCCACCACTCATTTATGTTATCCACACATATTAGTTGGAATTACTATTATTTTTGAGTAATCAACTTATTTAAATTTAGTTGCTAAATTAGTTAGGGTAACACATTTTCAATGGTCCACTTTAGACATTCTACTAACTATAAGTAACTTTGCAACTACATGTCAGCTAGCAGTATGTCAACTTAACCCGAACCTTAACACCTAACCCTAACATAACAGTCTACTATAACACTATAATGAGAGTTAGCTGACATGTACATTAGTTGTAAAGTTACTTCTAGTTAGCAGAATGTCTAAAGTGGACCATCAAAATAAAGTATAATCTTAATGGGTTGCTCTAACTCAGTGTAGTTTGTTGATTGAATATAATTTCATTAGAATTTGCCATACCTCAAAAAGACCGATGCATGATTGAATTCATTGTTTTATTGAGCCAAAACCTTATATTGTAGTGAAGATACTGACTTCTCCATAGCTTTCTTTCCTGCTGTCCTTCTCATTGTCAGTGGGCCACAGAAACCCTGTGCTAAATGTCAAAAACAGGCCTGGATGGTTGTGCTCACCTGGTGTCTTGTCTTTCTTTGTTCAGCTGTTGTGTGATATTTTAAGCTCATGTTTTTAGGGCCGCACTGAAGACACTCAGAGAAAGATCTTCTTTATAACCGAATGCAACACATATATGCTTTTCTCCATGTTTCTTATATATATATATATATATATATATATATAATGTTTGGTATGTTTTGTATCATATTTGATACACTCTAAAAAATTCTGGGTTGTCAACCCAATTTTGGGTCAAATATGGACAAACCCAAACGTTGGAATAAAAATGCAATTTAAAATTTTTACCCAACGGCTGAGTTTGTCCATATTTGACCCAAAATTGGGTATAAACAACCCAGCATTTTTTAGTGTACATCAGTTTTTATGGCTTATGTAGTATGATATAGTGAGATTATGCAGCTTATACTTGAGAAAAAAAAGAAAAAAAAACTAGCTAAAGTTTATTCAAAGGCCCAAACTGAGCAAAAATATGCAATTTGGTGCAGATGCTGATATTTATATGGCCACAAAGTATATGACATTCTGATGCTTATATAATGTAAATCAGTGAGATCTTTCTAACAGTATAGCAGTACTTGCATAAAATGCATATAAATATCAGTCGTCACTCTATATCTACCAATAAAAGGCCTTAGTAAGATGATATTTAAATGCTTAGTTTTATGATCAAAGCTCTGTATTTTTAAAACCTATAATGCAATGCAATAAATGATTAAGAGATGGACAAATAAACCTTCCTCTTTCTAAAAAATTATGCATGGATAGTCAAGTGACCCTGAGTGGCTTCAGTCCAGTAAGTGTTCATCTTGAAATATCACTAACAATATAAGTTATTCTTATGTTTACTTTATTAAAATCAGTAATTATTTCACAGCAACCACAAGCTGAAGGTGGACGTTTTAACAATTATACTAAAATGACTTTTACTTGCTAAAAAAGTCTAAACTATCAATCAGACGACAGAAGGACTGTAGTAGATCAGCAAAGTTTTGATCATGTTGATCATTTCAAATATGATACAGGAGGCTTGTATAGGGTTAATGGGGAGGGTTGCTTCATCTTTTGTGAAAGAGTGGCCAAAGATCCTCAGGTGAAGTGCATGTGTGTGAAACCCACCGTCTGGTTAACTGTTAGTCTCAGAGATGTTACAGGCTATAATCAGTGTCAGCTCATCATCCAGGGAGGCCAATAGTGTGAGTCGTGGTGGTCTCTGATCTCCGTGAGGCTACCAAGTTGTGGTTTATGAAATAAAAAAAAACTAAAAAAAGTTATTATTGCTCCACCCCCTTCAACATATACGCACACGCATGCACAAACACACACTCTTCCTCAAGCACATAGAGTTCACGCAGTGCATCAGGTGGTGAAAGTGTTCGGAATTGTGTGTGTGTGTGTGTGTGTGTGTGTTAGGAAGAGATAAAAAGTGACGAATTGCTGCATCTGTTGGCTATGCAGTGCATGCCTCTGCTAATCTCTAGTGATATATGCACCGTCAAGACATAAAGCCCAGCAACTTGTGGGGTTGGAGAGTTGTGTGAGTGTGTGTTTGTGCATTCACACATTTTACACTGCAAAAAAAAATATATATATTTTTGTCTTGTTTTAAGCATAAACTCACTTAATTTTTATAAAAAATAAAAATAATTTGAAATGAGACTTTATATCTTCAGTGATTTTACTTCCCAAGTATGTATCTTGATTTAAGAATGTTAGATGTTTGTACTGGAAAACAAGACAAAATACTATGTTTTTGTTTTGTTTTTGCAGTGTAAAATGTGTGAATGCACATTGTATTTTGTCTTGTTTAGTACAAACATCTTACATTCTTAAATCAAGATACATTTACTTTGGAAGCAAAATCCCGTAAGATATAAAGAGTTGTTTCCTGATTTGAAAAAAAATAAAAATTAAGTGAGTTTATCCTTAAAACAAGACAAAATATCTGCCAATGTGGTAAGAAAAATAAACTTGTAGTTTTAAACTAAAGTTTTAATTTTTCGTAACCCCATCTTATTTTGATACTTTATATCTTAAGTCATTTTGCTTCCCAACTAAATGTATCTTGATTTAAGAATGATTAGATCTTTGTATTAGAAACAAGGCAAAAAATATTGATAAGGACAATCATTTTTGTAGCATATTTATTAAGTAGGTCACACTTCTATGAGGTCTGTGTCCGTATGTCTCTGTCTGTCAGAAGAAAACAGCTCACGCTATATTTTGCAGTGTTTTGCGCAAGACATCAAGACTGGGGCGACTACAAAGAGCGTTTGCTCTGATGATAGGGGATTATGGGTAACGTTTGCATCTGTCGGGGCTGCAGTGAGTCAGTGGCCTCACCAGCTGTGCAAGCAACTGGTTTTCTGCATATGGAGGTCAGGGTGAGATAACCTCATGCGGATGATTTATGTTTGCATACACGTGTTTTCCTGTGCGTGTGCGTGTGTGTGTGTGTGTGTGTTTCTTCCTGATTGTCAGATGTCTTCCTGGTTGTGTGACTCCACAACTGTGAAGTTCTTCAGAAGCAACATTTGTTTCTGTCAGACATCTTTGCTCATGTTGTTCCGTCAGGAGGCGTTTTCTCCGAGGAGGAAGCGGAGGGAGTGTCTATGGCACAATCCACAGTACAAACACAAAACAAAATACATCTTAGACGAAGAGTATGTACCGTATTTTCGCTCCGAGGTCGCACCAGGTCAAAATGATGTTGTTGAGAGGAAAAAAGAAAAAGTACATTGGTGCTTAAGTCACATTACATTCAGAAATAATGCAAAATACTGGTGAATAAAACAAAACATTGACAAACATGCATTTTAGTTCAGTAAATGTTTTGGTATTCAGAGCAAAGCAGGAATGAAAGATATAAAACATCTCCTAGATCTAAAAAATCAAAAAAATAGAAAGCAATCATGAATTATAGTGGAATTCATTATAAACAAAGTTTATTATAAGCGCCAAGCCTAAACAAATTTATCGAAAACGTGTATGTATGTATATATGTATGTATATATATATACATATGTAGATGTATATATATGTGTATATATAATGTTGTCTCTACATGATTATACTGTATGCGGATAGATTTGGATATATATCCAACTTTTAATATATTGCTGGTCGATAATATAGTTTGCATTTTGCAAACAATTGCGCATTCAAGATTTGCTATAGTATCTACCCCTTTACATGAGTGAACTGTATGCATGTGACTTATGAACTAAACATTAGACAATATCACAAAATATTAGACCAAGTTTCAAAATATAATAAATGATTATGAATTATGAAGTTCTTTATTTTAGCTATGGGTGCTGCCACACATTTTCAGTAATCCAGGCGTGTGTATCAGATGGAAGCTTTGCTTCTGCCCCATAAGACCATAAAAATCCCACACTCGTCATGGTAAAAGCCCCTAGTCCAAACAACTTTCCTCCCATATTCAGCGTCCACACCTTTCCACGTCGCCTCGGTAGAGCCTGCTGAAGCTCTCTCGCTCCTTTATCTCTCCGGACAGCTCAGGTCATCATCGCTACATTTAGACACAGCATATTTTCTGAAACTGCAGACGTGTGCAGAAATCGCTTTTTTTCTATCCGAACTTCCAGCGAAGTCGCTGAACCCTGAACCTGAACCCAGACTCACAGATCAGTTGTTTGAAACTGGCCTCTCAATGTAAACTCCTTCCAGCCTCTGAATCGGGCTGGGTTACAGAGGAGGTGCGGACTGTGTGCGGTGTGTATTTACCCTGGTTAAAGATGTTATTTCTACCACATGAGCCGACGCTGGGAGAGCCTGCGTTTAAATGTAATCATACTTAGTGAACTGATCATAGGCGTTCTACCGTAACGGGATACGTGCGTAGCCGGGGAAAGATGCTCGCTCCTCTGGAGGAGTGGAACGGGAAGATCTGGTGGATGGCTGGGCTTTATTTGTGTTGAGATATGAGATGTTGTCCGTGTCACATGTGTGATGTCTTCCTCCACATATCATCTGCTCTGCGCAGACCATGTGGTTTTTCCACCAAGCCTCACAGCTGGGTTACTCTTGAATCATTTGAACCCATCGAAATATCATTGGCTAGTATGAAGGGTATAGTTTGTGTGTGTTAATGCACTGGAAAAGCTGTCCGACATCAGGTGAAGTAATAACACATGACATGGTTTTGCCTTCGACTATTTGGTTTCATTTTGTGATAACGCATTTCATTCATTTGCATTATTCCTGTGGACTGCAGCAGTTAAATGGCAGATAGATAAAAAGAAGTGTCCTCTAACCTTGAAACCACTTCCTTTTCAGGATTCCTTTGCATAATGAGCCTTTGATAAGGTGCTTTGGGGAATGGGAGGGGAGGGGAAGTGAATGCAGTGTATATACAACACCATTAAAACCCCACTTTTTTGCCACAGTTTAAAGGATTAATTCACTCAGAAATGAAAATTCTGTTCTAAAAGTGCTGTTACTTTTTCCATGGAACATAAAATATCCATTGTAGCTGTCGGATCTCAATATGCACATTTGCCACGTCACGATTGGTTACGAGAAGCCAATGGGGTTTTGCATCAGGCTAATGTGTGTTAAATGCCAAACTTGGTGTCATTGGGATCAGCAGATTCTCGTTTAATATGATATATAACGTTTACTCAAAACTGAAACCTAAATAAATATCAAACAGAGAGGGTTGTAATATCAAAACTTTGGTAGCACTTTATTTTAAGGTGACATAGTTACACTTTACTACATATACTATAATAATGACAGTAAATTGTGCATCATTTACAAGTAACTAAGCCTAAACCAAACCCTAACTCTATAGTAAGTACATGTTAATTAATAATACTCAGTACTTAAGTACAATGTAACTACATCACCCTAAAATAAAGTGTAATCAAAAGTTTTAATTTGACATTATTACAAACAACTTAAAGGAACACGCCGACTTTTGGGACTTTATCTTATTCACCGTATCCCCCAGAGTTAGATAAGTCCATACGTACCCTTCTCATCTCAATGCGTGCCGTTACTCTGTCTGACGCACCCACCGCTAGCCTAGCTTAGCACAAAGACTGGAGGTAAATGGCTCCAGCTAGCATACAGCTCCCAATAAGTGACAAAATAACGCCAACATTTTCCTATTTACATGATGTGATGTGTATAGTCACAGCGTGTGCAAATAACAAGGTCACATGAGACACAGCCGTCTTCTAACCGTATGCATACTGGGAACTATATTCTCAGAAGGCGAAGCACTGCTACTTCTGCGGAGTGTGTTCAAAAACATAGTCATGAAAGTGTACTCTAAATACACTTAAGTGGCTTTTTATTTTATTGGTATTATATTATCCACAAGTACATCATGTTTGAGATTTGTAATGCACTACAATTGCACATGCAATACAATTAGAGCTGCCCCTAATAGTCGACTCACCGTTAGTCGACTAGAAGAGGATTGGTCGACCAACATTTTATTAGTTGGTTAGTAAAAGAACCTCCAAAAAATGGCGAAATCACTCAGGCTGTAACGGACAGATCGTTAACGGTCTAATCCAAACATTCGTCTATCGTTCATAAATCTCAAATATGGCTTATTACTTGAAACATGTAAGTAGCAGCAACATTACAAATCCGCTCGCTCTGATGTTAAACTGGATAAATGTGCGCTATTGTTAGGCGCATATTCAAGTGTTTGTGTGGAGAGTTTTCTTACTGTATGACATACTTGATCACTTGCATTTAACTTCAAATACTCCATCATTTTTGGTCATACAAATGTGTCAAATGGAAAAGGGTCTACTTTTATTTCTGTAAACTCACAATAACGTTGGGCTTTCGTAAAATAATGAAAACAAACAGGATGCGTTTTCTGCCGTCTCGGTCTCAGTGAACGTTGAAAATGAACCGAAACTCAGTGTACACTGAGTCTTTGGTGTTAAAACCGACTTTGTTCATGACACGGGCTGTTACACTGGTTAAAATAGCTGATTTCTCTGGATTTAAACATTGCTGGAAACATCTGGGATAATGCAAGTACACACGTCAACAAAATATATAACACTGTTCGAGTGATTTAAGGATATTTTAATGCACAAATCGTACATATTGTGGCTTTAATGCGTGACATATTTCAAAGTGTCATTAAAAGTTGTTGCAATAATATCCTCGGGTATCTATTGAACCCCAGAGGTCCAAGAGAGTCCGGCCACACCAAACTGAACTGTGAACTCGAAGCTTCCTGTGCTGTAGGCGTCTGTTGCTAGGCAGCAAGTGGCCCACTCCGTCAATTTCAGCTGGGGTGAAATGCAAGTGCTTTTCTTCGCTTTTTTTCTATGAGGTTTGGCTGGCCATCTTTTATTGATGTACAGTTTCCTTTGAGTCGCAATGAGACTTTCTGTGGGCCAGGACACTTTCAAAAGAGAGGAAATGGGGGTGTGTTCGGAGGTCAAATGGTCCCTTTTGTGGAGCTCCTGGGGGACAATGATGCTATGTGGAGGCGCAGGGGTGAGATCCTTCGGGACACACAGGGGTATAGCAGGACTGCATGTTGCCGGAGTCCAGATACAGTTATACAGCAGAGACGGAGAGAGATCATGCATTTTAACTAAGCTTCGGACTGTATTCTGTTTAGCGCAGCATAAGCAAACAAGTTCGCCCCAGGGGATGAAATTTGAATAGGCAAATTCTTGCTCCTGATGTTTTTAATGAGTTCAATGCAGATGCAACCCAGTAGACTGGCTTTTTATGGCAACCAAAAATGAGGCCACAAAATAATTACTTTTCTCGTCAATAGAATAGTTGCTTGTTTATGGGAGAGCAGGGATGACTGTAACGCTAAATTAATCACTCATAACAGGGTTATGCAAGTACAGTTCAATCCTCAACCTCCTCCTGAAAAATGGACATGTAATCAAGCACAGATATTTTGGTAACACATTACAGTAAGGTTACAGTAGTTAACATTAGTAAAGAATTTATTCATCTTAAATTCAACATTTACTAATGCATTATTCCTCTTATTTAATGAACTAACAATGAACAATTGTATTTTTGGTAACACTTGGTCCAATTCTCACTATTAACTAGTTGCTTATTATCATGTATATTACTAGGATATTGGCTATTTATTAGTACTCATATTAATGCCTTATTCTTCATGACCATATTCTACATATAGAATATAACCTAATAGAAATTAAATAGAATATCACCCAATACCGAAACTTAACAACTATCTTACTAACTATTAATAAGCAATACTTTTTTGAGGCAAAATTCGTAGTTAATAATTAGTAAATAGTGAGAACTGGACCCTAAACTAAAGCGAGACATTATTTTTGTATTACCTAACATTATAAGATACTGTAACAAATGAATGTAAACCTTATTGTTAAGATAAAGTTTCATCATTTTTAGTTGGTCATTTTATTTATTCATTTTTTATTTATTTGTCACTTTATTATTTAGAATATTATTTATCATTGCAATACATAATTTTAAACAGTTATCCATTATTCACAAGTTGCATATACGTAGTTTTAAAGTATCTGACTCCTTTAAATGACATTGATTATGACTCCTGACATTGAAGACTGTTCAGGCAAATCTTCAAATCTTGAGACTGAATATTTTCAGAACAAATTGACCAGAACGATAAAGCGTTCCAGTTCCCCTGACTCTCCCTACATTGTAATTCAGTGGGTGTTCTTGCAATGATGCAGTGAATCAAACATCATCTTATTAAGTTAATCAAATTCTGTATTTTCCTAAAGTCCACCTGCTTTGGTCGTGTCTGCATGCATTTATTTTATGCTTGAAGTTTTTTTCATGGTTTCTTTGTTAGAGTGAAGTGGGAAGTTGCCAGATTCCTCTTTTTCATCCTTATTTTGTGTTCTTATTTTGCATTTGAAAGGACCACCCATTGGGCTCGGAGGAGAGAGATTCCCTGCTCGCCGTCTCTCCGGAATATTAATGGGCTTCTCCTGGGAAAACTGCCCACAGAATGGGCCGCTCCATCGCTGTCTCTGTTTCCGCTCAGCTGTCCTGAGGGTTCGTGAGGGTGTGCGCTGCTTTGGGACAATCCGGTCTGGACAAACCTCAAGTACACCTCAAACTTGTGTTTTGATGTTTCATTAAGAACTCTTGAAGTTGACGTTTTCTTCCAGAATGTCAGTAAAATATATTGCTGCTTTTATTGCACAATAAAAAACTCACGGACGGCTACATTTATTATGTTAAATTCCTCAGTCTCAACTTTATTGCGGTAATCAATAATAAGACATTTTGATTGAAATGAGGGGGACATTAGCACATTTAGGATACAGGAATGGCTCGTTCGAGCATCAAGAGGTGACAATGATGGCGATCACAACTGGTTTTCATCACTGCATAGTTCTTTCCCAGTCGACGGCAGAATCCGCAGCTCGCGAGACATCTCATCTGTTTCAGCGTTGTGAGAGTGACCATCCTAATGGCTTCTACAGATGCAGAGCTCGCTGAAGTCATAGCTCTTTTCCTTCAATCCCTCTCACATTCTTTATCTGTATTTGACTCTCTGTCACTTGCTTTCAGTCATTCCACCATTTCCTCTGCCCCAGTCTGGGTCTCTGAGGTGAGCGTTGAGTTTTCTGCACATTAATGTGAAGAATCCAGTCTTTACCGGCGTGCCAAGCTGGGAAGAAAATATGAATTTTGAATGGCATGGAATGGCAATTACAAACTGTGTTGGAATTACAAATGCACAGACTCAACCATTTAAAAGTTTGGAGTCAGTATGTTTTAAAAACAATTTTTAAAAAAAAATTTATTCTCTTCTGCTCACCAAGGCTGCATTTATTTGATCAAGAAATAACATAATAGTGTGAAATATTATTATAATTTAAAATAACTGTTTTATATTGTAATATATGGTAAACTGTAATTTATTCCTGTGATCAAAGCTGAATTTTCAGCATCATTACTCCAGTCTTCAGTGTCGCATGATCCATTCTAATATGATGATTTCTCAAGAAACATTTCTGATTATTTTCCATGTTAAAAACAGCTGTGCTGATTCATATTTTTGTGGAAACCGTGGTACATTTTTTTTTTTTCAGGATTCTTTGAGTTTTACAACAAAAAAGTTTACAGGGTTAAATTGTAAAGCATGCATTTGAAAATACATATTTGTAACAAAGTAACAATCTTTATTGTCACATGATTAATTTCAATAAAAGTGTTAACTTTTGAACTGTTGGTTGGTTGGTTGGTTGGTTGGTTGGTTGGTTGGATGGATGGATGGATGGATGGATGGATGGATGGATGGATGGATGGATGGATGGATGGATGGATGGATGGATGGATGGATGGATGGATGGATGGATGGATGGATGGATGGATGGATGGATGGATGGATAGATAGATAGATAGATACATAGATAGATCCCAATCTAGGGAGATTTAAGTAGATACTTTGTGTATATTTTGAACAGAATTGTCCCATCTCATTTCCTGGGTAAATGTTAGTTTTGTAGGCATAATAATTTCTGTGCATATGGCAACATAAATAACTGCGGCGTATTGAAACAGCTGCGACCGATGGACCTCCGACCCTCCGCTGGAGTGGGCTGCCGCTTCTGTCGTCTCTCTCCTTCACATACCAATGAGATGTTTATTAATACTATCCCATGTTTGGTATAATGCTGAATAATGAAAAGTCCCTAGCCATGAAAGTATGTTCAGTATCCCAATCCCTGTTACTTTACCATCTGTACATGAGTGTTTAAAACCAGCAGATGTTTGTTGTTTCTGGTTTTGTAAACTGGTACAGATGACTCAATCATACAAAAAGTGCTGAAAATCACAATAATTCGGTAGAACATCATGTCTTTGGCATGACAGACTTGTCAATATTTCCCTTTGCCGACTGTTTAGAGGAACAAACATAGGGAAGCACACAGGAACACTAAAAGCTGTTTTTCTTTCCTTTTTACGCCAACAAACTGGTGTTATAATGTGCTGACTGTACGGCCTCCTGCTGCTTCATCTGTACGAGGGACTCGATGCTTACGTAACAAGACTAAAGTTTGGCATTCCGGATAAACTGAAACCATACACACTGTTCAACCGGGCACAATAAACAGTCATAGGTGTCTATTTTATGTTTTATTCTCACTTTTATTGCAAATATAATACAAAAGATGAGCTTCTTCAAAGGCAGTAAAATGTTAAACTTTTTAAAGACAAAAACAACTTGTTCAGTCTCGTGTAAAAAAAAAAAAAAGATATCAACATCAGAACTGAGATCGCTGACGTCGAGCAAAGCACAAAAGTGGAAAGGGAAAAATCGAGAAGCAAACAGAGATGCCAACTAACTAACTAATGAACTAACTAATGAACTACTTAAAAACAAATTAGAGCCTCGTAAAACTTTCCGAACGAAAGACTACCCTTCCAGTTTAATCAGCGTTGTTTTAGAAACTGCAACAGTATTTTGTGCATTACACAACTGGTTAGAAATAAGGACAAATAAACATTTAAAATAGAAAAATCTACATACGATAAATAAACATGATGAATACAGAATCGTACCATATTAAGTACCAGCCCTCTGTCTAAATGGCCCGTTGGATTATATGTCACCATATTCAGAGGCGCAAAATAACATCATTTTTTTGTATAAAGTATTAAAGAATAAAATGCAAATAATTTCTTTGAAATAAAATTAATACTAATAAATAAATTAAAAGGGTTAAGATGGGATCCGAAGGGAGGGGGGGCTGTAAGATGACCCCGGCAGCTAATGACAAGCAGAGGTCAAAGGTCACTTCCTGGAGCTGCGACACATGCTGTTACACACTCAGTAAATTCTCAGCTGCCGCTGCCACGTCGATATTCCCGCTAATTCGCTTCCAGCGTTTGACAGGCACTGATGTTGGGGGATCGAGACGTGAGCTGGGAACAACTTTAAAAAACGGCTGGATGGGGACGGTATTTTACAGGAACATAAATAAAGGGTACGAACTCAAACTAGAAAATATAAAATGCACTGCATGAGGACAATAAAGGGTGTTGTTGTTATTAGTGGGAAGAAGAAGAAGAAGAAAAAAGAAAGATGGGAGGAAAACAAAGCCGTACTACCAAGAGTGGTTTAGTAAAAATAGAGACTTTTCTACAAGAAACACAAAAAGGCCGGATCGGCGGAAATACAAAAAGGACATGTTAAGAAAACATACACAGTACATATTAAAGTATCAATAATCAATAAGTCCTCACAGAGGAATCATTTCTCAAAAATGTTTCTTTTCTTGCAATCAAGGCTAAAAATATATATATTCTAATCACGATTTCAGGCGATTAAAAAAGGCACGTTGGGAGCCGTTTTTTGTCAAAGTCCAGCTTTCTTTCCTACATTTCATTATGTGTATGTGTGTGTGTGTGTGTGTGTGTGTGTCAAATTCAAGTGTGTGTCTAAAGAGAGTGGAATGATGTGTAATGAGTCTCTGCTCGTCCTCAGGGTCTCGACAGCTGTGTGTAGACCGGCTGCTGCGGCTGCTGGTCCCAGTGCTGAGGAGGACTGTGGTTGGACTGGGGGATGTTGGGAACCCCTGTAGAGTCAGCGATGGGTGTGTACATGGGCCTCTGGCTGGAGCTCATGTAGCTGAAGGTGGAGTACAAGCCGGAGCTCTGCCCGCCGGCGTGGGTGTAGTAGGAGGTGGCGCCGCCCTGGTGGTCAGAGTAGTCGTACTGCGCGCGGGTGATTGACGGGAATGAAGTGCTGTAGTGTTGTAGATGCTGGACGTTGAAGGAGCCGTAGCTGACGTGTTGTGGCGAACCCTGTTGCTGTTCGTTGTAGTGGCTGGGACTGAGCTGTTCGGTCTTGATGTGCGTCGTTCTCGGCTGGTCCGGCTCTCCGGCGCCGAGCGGGGTGAGGAGCGTGCCGCTTTGAGCGCTAGCGTTCTTCCCCATCCAGGTCCCGTAGCCGCCCGCGTAGCCGTGCCCGTTCGGCGGCAGGTACTGGTCGAACTCGTTGACGTCGAACGTTTCGATGACGTCGCTGCTGAGCTCGCCGATGTCCACGTCGCGGAAGTCGATGTTAAGCGGACGTCCCGTGCTCTCCTGAAGCGGACGGGTTTCCCGCTTCAGATCCGCTTTGCCTGGCTGAGCGTCAGTTTTCGGGGTGGTGGGAGGAGTGGGCGGCCCTTGGGACTGGCCTGTTTGGAAACGGAGGAGGAGGAGGAGGAGGGGAGAGAAGAAGGTTAAGCACTGCACAGATGACCAGGGCTGGGCAGATTACTTACTGAACACAAACTGCATACAAAAATGTCGGATTAAGTTACACGTTTCAGGTAACGTAATCAAACTACTTTCGGTGTAAGATAATCTCATACCATATTGATATAAAAATACAAGAATGAAAACTTATTCCATTTCACATTTTGGGAATCCCAACATTATATAATACAAAAGGGTGTGAATATGAAAGACAAAGCCTTACAAAGACATAGTAATTTACATTACACTGTAAAAAAATGATATGATCAACAAGTTGTGTTTTTACATTGCTTTAACTCACCTAAATAAGTTTAGCAATTTTCAACTTTTTTACAAGTTTAACTCATTTTTAAGTCAGTTTAATGTAATTTAAGTTGAAATGAAGTTGATTGTAAATTTAAGGGAGCAACTTTTTTTTGAAGAATTTGACTTTTTGAATTTCTTGAATTTCACATTTGGTGAATAATATGTAATCACGTAATCAATAAAAAGTAACTTGTCTGATTATGTGTATTTTAAAATCTACTTGCAAGTATTCCATTATTGGAATCAGATTACGTAATATAGATTACAAGTTACTACAGATGACGCAACAGCACATAAAAAAACAACAACACAAAAAACCCCACTCCGCCAGGAATCGATTTGATCACGTAAAGCTGAATATGCCCACCTGAGTGTTCGCTGGGCGAGTGCACTTCTCCCATGCTGGACGCGGGCGAGTCTGCTTGCTGGAGCGCTTTAAAGATCGCGTTGGGCGAGATGTGCGTCTGCTCGCTGCCGTCCTCGGACTCGCTCTGCCCGTTCTTCACAGACTTCCTCCGCCGAGGCTGGTACTTGTAGTCGGGGTGATCTTTCTTGTGCTGAACCCTGAGGCGCTCAGCCTCTTCCACGAAGGGACGCTTTTCACCCTCGTTCAGTAATCTACCCAGAGCAGAACAGTATGAACACACCGATACATCCACAAAAAAATTATGTTGCATGCAAATATTGCTAAGCCCATGCATTAATGCCGTAAAGCGAGTAGCCTACCCAAATGCATTTTTATTTTAAACGAGCAATGCACGGTTGATTTATTTACCTCCAAAGTTTTCCCAGAGTTTTGCTGAGCTCTGCGTTGTGGAGGTGCGGGTATTGATCCGCGAGCTTCCTGCGCGCCGCCTGCGCCCACACCATAAACGCGTTCATCGGTCTCTTCACGTGCGGCTTGTTTTTGCTCGAGCCGTTCACTCTCACCGGCATGGGCACGAGCGTCCAGTCGTAGCCCTTCAGCACCTGAGACACCGCCTCTCGGATGCACACCGGGAACTTGTCGTCTTCGTCCTTCTTGAAGTCTCCGAGCGTCCCGTCCGGAGCCATGAGGCTGTTCTCCGCGGGGCGCGTGTTCTCCGTGTCGGACCCCGAGGCGGACGGGCACGGGGAGCCCGCGGAGTCCTCGGACATGCTCGGACTGGGGGCATCAGACAAACACTTCTCTTGCTCATCTGTCATTTTCAGGTAGGGGTCTAGTAGATTCATGCGAACACTGTAGATGGACGATCTCGGAGAATTCGGGTTGCAAGTTTCGCCTCCAAAAAATACTTTCCAACTTTGAATTCCTGCAAATCCAATGTGTGCGCGCTTTCAGGTGGCAAGCACTAGAGTGTTTCTGCAAAAGCAAAGCGCTCCCTGTGCGCTCCCGTGTAGTATTTCCAAGAGAGGGACGAACTTTGGTTTGTCAGCTGAGCGCGCACGGGCTTTTAAACAGCACGCGCTGTGACGAAAAGGAAAACGATGCCTCCTCTTGCCCAACCCTCTCTCACTCTCAATAATTATCACTCACAATTTAGCATTTTCATTTGAGAAATCTGCTTTAAGTTAGTTTCAAAAAGTGCTGTTTTCATAATAAGTGCATGTTGAAAACTGCTGTAGGCTATAATTGTGGAAGCGCGTGCCAACGCTCGATCGCGCGCCCTGAAACGTTTTATTCATTGGGCCGTAAAAACTAGTACATATACCACGAAAGATTTCAAGCGAATGCAAACAATCCTACGAGCTTAATATTCAAACCACTGGCTTTTATTCCTTTATTTAGTGACTGATTTAGGAAAGCTTGGCTCAAGGAAGTGTGTTACTCAGTCAGTGACTCAGCAAAAGATAAAGCTTTCCACTCGCTCTAATTCCTTCTTTTCAACGGGTTTAGAGAAGTTGCAAATATTGTTGCAACTATTCATCAAGTCTTGTGCAGTGACTCTCTGAAACTGACCGATAGGGGGAGACAGAGTTCTGTGCTCGGTTCACCACAGTCCATTAGTGCTGTTCAGACTGTGTGTAATAATGCAAATACTGGCAGTGAATTATTGATTAAAATACAGTATTTACTGTCACACAGCATTTATACAGGAGCTTTGTAACACATTTGGTTTAGACATCTTTTATTTTTTTTAAGAACAACGTTTCACACTTTTATAAGAAAGCCCTCATATTTGTATGCTACAAAACAAAATACTATTGAAATCTAATTTGTAACTTTCTTAATATAAGAATGGGGTAGGAGTTTATAAGATTTTTTTTTCTTCATCCTACTCCTGTTCTTTTTGTCATGGAATGTATTTTTGTTGTGTTTGTTGGATTGTTGTTGTGGCATTTCGTGTTGCATTACCATGAAAAGAGAATATATAAATAAATGAAATGAAATAAAATGAAATGAAATCTACAGACTATCCCTAATTACTGTCAAGTACATAATGCATTGCAACCTACCTGACTTTCGTTGCACTAAATTGTAATTCATTTGCATTTTATGCATGAATTTATTGTTTACTTTAGAACTTGCCAATCCTCATTTCATCTTAAAACAATGAATACATATAGAAATTCATGAAACACATTTGAACAAATGAAGTAAATGTGCTTTATACTATATTTTTTTATTTTCTTATCAATTACTTATACATATATGGTGGTGCTCATAGTGATTTCACCCTGGAAACTCATTTCTAATTGGTTAAAACTGATGGATTTACTCTCCCTATTGGTTGAAGGTAACTTCTGAAAGAGGTTCAGCATCCGTGTTTGTGCAAACTTTAGGTTGCATGAGTTAGGAAAAGAAAAATATAACAATAACGTGTTTTAAAAGCAATTGATGAGGCAATTGACGCCAAAAAAAGGCAGACTTGTGGATGTTAAAGCTGTTTGTTTGCGTTATGTCAAGCTCTTGCGATGCACAACCAGTCAGGAATCCTATCTGCCCCGCAGTTTAATTAAGGCTCAGAAAGCGAACTGTGAGCGTTTTGATTCCTCCTCGCTCCGACACACAGCGTTTATTTTCACTGGATGTGCTTATTTAAATTATTCACTTCAAGCATAAACATAACAGAACTTTTAGGACCTTCGTCAATAGCACGTTCCCTCTTCTGTTAACGGCACGCTGCTAATAGGAAGGAGAGGCTCGGTTTATTTATTGTAATGCGCACATGAGCCAATGCCGGAGTGAATGACAGCTTTTCAACTTTGCATACTTTTATCAAGCAATCTATTAACTACTGCTTGTGAGCTTGAATTGCTTTAAACTCCTGTTACGATAACGTTACAGCCAATTAGATAAGTGCTACCACATTTGCACAATAACACTAACTTCTCCTTTACAAGTTTCACTAAAGGTGTTCAAGTAATAAAACGTTATTGGAGTGCAACTTGCATTGTGATTAACTTATACAACCTGAACCTGTTAAGCAGAACTCACATCTGAGTCTCAAACAGCGTTGAGACAGTGATTCCTCATGAGATACACCTACACCACATCCTGTCAATAACTAATGTTTTAGCAACAGATGGCAAAAGCTGTGCATGTTTTATGAACTTGCCCCTATATGTTAATTTGATCTGTTTTGTCTTATTTTGTTGCCGTTATATATACACAGTAGTTTCAACTGTTGTATCGGTCAGTATTACAGTGTAACGCCTCTGTTACATTAAAGCAATGACCATGAACAGGGCTAAGGATCCTACAAAAGGCCTTGGGAAACTTCTCATCTTTTCCTGGAGTGATGGTGTGAAGACTTTGTGCAAACATTGTAGGTAAACTGGCAAATCATGTTTGCCATTTCTTACTTTGTCTCGGAGGTGTTTAAGGAGCATTCTCGTTCTCTCCGTGCTATTCAGAAGTTTTGTTTTTGGCACACAAACGTTGCAAAGCTAATTAAACTGGCTTACGCTGTATGTGAAGTCATGCACTAGTTTGGTAAACGTGACTTTATCTAGTATTTCTTCAAGAATGTAGAAATCCAAAAGACCTCCCAGTCGCTGCCATCTTGACCCCGCTGCAATAGACCAAACTTCTGAAAGCCTCGGGCAAAATAAATGAGACATTTTGTGTTGCATGGAAGAAATAAAGACATGAGTTTGGATCAGCATTTTAAATCCATTCTCTTCTGTCTTCCTCACATTCTCTAAAATCCTATAAAAAATGTAAGACATTTAGAAAACAATAGGCCTACTCATTAAAGTCCAACCCTAAACTAACCGTCACTGGTGCGTAAGCAGATCATACATGAATTCATACGAATTGCCTGGCAATTTGCCAAAATGTAAAATAGTTATGAATTGCTATGAGATTGTGTTGGAGAAACAAACCAAAATTTCCAGTATTAAACTTGGAAGAAGAGCATTTGGACCAGTTTAATAATACTTTATTGTCATTTTGTAGCTTGACTGTCCTAGTCCTCATTCAAGTGCATTATGTTGAAAAGTACAGCCAGAATGTTCTTCAAAAATGTCACATTTAAGGAAAAATAAGAAGTCAGTGCTTTTGTGCTTTACGTTCCACCGAGTAACTTTGCATTCGTTTGCAAAACCTTTTGTGTTCTTTGTGAGTGAAAAGTTTTAAAGTTTCTCAGGGGAACGCAAACATCTTCTTTACAATGTCCCTTTAGGGGCTCCATACATTGTCATTGTTGACAGAAATAAAATTGTAGTTGTGAGATATAAATACACATTATATGATAAAAAAAATGCAAGAAATAGTAAAAATTGTGAGATATACTGCAAAGTCACATTGCGAGAAACAGTCTTATAAAGCACTGTGATATATTCATTTAAAGAAATAGACACAATAGACATCAAATATAAGGTATTCTGGGATATAATTTCTCATTACATGAAAAAAGTCAAATTGAGAGAAATGAAAGTCACAATTGTGGGATATCCAGTAAAGTCACATGACAAGAAATAGTTGTAATTGTGATACATAGTCACACTGTGAGATATATAACGCAAAATAAACACAAGTTGCAGCTGCACCTTTTTCTTTGGTTTTACTCTGACACAGAAATGTGTGTGTGATCTGTGTGTGAGGGTTGTGTCGAGGTCAGAGGTTCTTCCAGGCACTCCGTCGTTATCTGTGATTTACGACAGACTAACTAGTTTCAGCGGATCAGAGACTGTTTGTTAACATGCGTCACCCTGCTGTAAGTAAAGTCGGAATGGGTTTAGGGCTGATCCAGATGTTTGTGAACGTTTCCCTCCTACTTCAGTACATATCCATGCATTTAAAATGAGCCGGATTCCACAGCAACCACAACACATTACTGTAAGTAAATAATGAGATCACTTTCATGCGCGCTGATTAAACATGTGAAGCGGACACACACACACCGGGCCCAAACCGGAGCAAAGCCACGGGAATCCACACACGCTCCAAAGATACAGCTGGCTCTTAAAAATAACAATGTGCTTTTGCGCCAAGCTAAATGTGCTAATGACAGATCCGCACCTTTAAGGACTCTTTTGGGCTTCTCAGGGGTTGAGGCTTCAGAAATGTGTTTGTCAGCAGGAGGGCCGAGCCAGTGGAAACGCAGACGCTAGCCGTGCCCGCCATTTTCACAGCTCCACAATTCTCTGATGCAGCGAAACGCTAGTCGGTCTGGATCCCTGTCCAGTCATAGCACAGCACATTTTTAATTGAATTGTGCCTCACAGACAGAGGAGCGGGCAAATATAGACGGATTTCAATTCAGACATCTGGAGGACTGACAGGAACCTTTACATTATTGAACTGTTGGCGTAATATTGTTATTGTTTATTATACATATAATCAGTATTTTGAATCACTAAAATCATTGTGATACGAGTTGATTAAAAGGCACAAATGGTTCAGAGAAAATCAGCACTGAGGAATTGCCATAAATGCCAACATATACTGTATATTTTTATAATGCAGTGGTAACACTTTACAATTACTCTGGTAAAACCGAACTAACAATGAACAAGTCATCTACAGCATTTATTATTTTATTTATTTTACCTTTATTTAACCAGGATAATCTCTCTGAGAGTACAAATCTATCAGATGCAATCACAGGTTAACAAAATATAATAACAATAAAAAGTAAAATACTTAAAAACAACCGCACATCATTGATAATAGATTTAAAATGTTCCATAGACACCAGAGTTTGTCATTTCAGTAAATTCCCGTCTGCATACATAAAAGCCCTTTCCCCCCAGTTCAATAAGTAGTTAAATATGCATTTTCCTTCTAATGAAGGCCAAGCTACTCTGTTATACAAAGTACAGTGATGAGTTGAAGGTTTACAATCTGAAATAAATATTAAATTGATAAACTACATCAAGCACAGGTAGAAAGGGGGCAGAAACTAATTCCTTTCTTACATTAAATGAAAAACAAAACTTGTTTCTAAAATAAAACCCAAGCTTTATTTAAAAAAAATAATAATAATTGAGTTACGTGAGAGCTAAAAGATAATGTATCATGAATAATGATGCCAATATATTTATACTTTCACTATTATACATTCACTAATACATTTTTAATGTGTCTGTTAACATTAGTCAATGAACAGACAGTGAACAATTGTATTTTTATTAATAAATGCTGTGAAAATACATAGCTCTAGTTTAACTAATGCATTAATATCTGAGACCTTATTGTAAAGTGTTACGTGTGTTTTTAAATTCAGACTTAAATTCATGTCACTTTACAATTTCTATGGGTCTATATGTCTTGAGAAGTGTCAGTCTACTGTATCTTCTGCATGTTGCACGCTTTAGAAATGCGCTTCTGATTGGCAGCCTGAATCCGCTCCTCCTGTTGACCTGATCTGACCGGTTCATCCGCTTCTGATGTGTGATGTCATCGCTGCTCTCGCTGACATTCATCCAGACATGCTCACCAAACCGCACACTAAATATAGCTGATCATGGGTTAAACAGGTTAATTCTTAACCATGTCCTGTCCCAGTGATGTTCACTGTATCTGAGGTACAGACTGCATGCATTTTAATGATCAGGCTCAGACTAAATTGATTTTATGTGCATATTTTTGTGGGAGAAATGCAGAACATTTAAAATGAGAATTTGCACGTTTGATATTAAGTTTGGCCCTTATAGGAAGCTTGCGTATGTAATAAAGGCGAAGTCTTCTGGATTTTATGAAATTTGTGAGATGTTTTTGGAATTTGTTAAAGAATGAGATATTAAAAAGGCCATAGATGTGTGAAGTTATAGTATATATACATAATGCTCAATAGGAGTGTATTATATAAAGCGCTGTATGTTTAAGGGTTCTTTTTTTTTTTTTTTTTTTTTTACGACTGCCAGGGCTATTGTGGAGGGGAAGGGATTTATGCATTTGTTAAATGTTTTTTAAAATTCAATAAAACATTTTTAAAAAAGAAGAATTTACACATGTAAAAAGTAGACAAAAATATAGATTTTGGCATTAATTGCATTGTTTTCCTTTATGCAAATGATTCGTGCACCCCCATGCTGTTCCTTGCATAATTTATAGCATTGTGAGAATGAAATCATTAGAATTAAAATCAAAAGCTTGTGAATCAGAATAGCGCCGTATGAAATCCAGTTTTTTCCAAATTCCAATTTATTTTTTCCATTTAATTTTTTTCTCTATTCTGTTTTTAATGGCCTAATTTAAATTTGATTTAAAAAAAATAAATAGGTCTAATGGATTTATTTGTATTAAACTTTTACAGATAAATATTATAATTACAACGTTAACAATAAAGGGGAGCCTTTGAAATCTGTTTTATTTATCTGTGTTGTCTGTTTGAATGTTTTCTGGATTCTGTGATTTATGGTTATGAGTACAAATGTATCATCAAAATGCACGTAATCAAATGAATATTTCATCAACTAATCAACTTTAAAATGTAATCTCATGAAATAAAGTGCCGCACAACAGAGGTTTAGTGTTGATTGTGTGATATTCCTGAAATTATGTTTAAATGAATTTTATTATTAATATTAGTGTTGTTGTCGTGCTTGAGTGTGTGTGTGCAGGAGACGAAACCGAGCCGCTCGTTCACACTGAGCCAGACTTTATATTTCGATAGTAGTCTTTTACGAGATTAATCTTCACAAACACTTCCATATTGCGATTTGATAAATTATACTTTTGATATATTCATCCAAAATGCAATTCCATGACATTTTGTATTATAGTGTAAATTCCATTTTCAAGATTCCATGTGCCTTTTATTTATAAATTTTTTTGCATTGGGAATCACAAGAATCAGAATGTATATTTCTGTATGGACAGCCAGCCATGTGCCCAGCTCCTTTCAGTCTGATGTCTCTCTCTCTCTCTCTCTCTCTCTCTCGTTGACCCTCCCTCTCTTCCCTGCAGGCCATGCTAAATGAAAGGGCCTATTCTTTTTTCCTGGGCATGCCAGCATAATGAAGGAGTGATGAGATCCAATAGCTCTGCCCAACTCGCTGTGATTCCTGCCCCCAGCTCTTTCCACCTCAGACACACAGGTAACTATACGCACAAACGGCAAGAAATGTGCTTGAAAAATGATGCCTGCATAGATAAACACACACTGGCTAAAAATCTCCTTCTCAGGCCGTAACTAACCGTCTTCAAATCAGTAATGTTCAAACTGGACCTCAGAGGAGCTCACAAAATAAGAGCGTATTTCTTTCACCTTTCTTATTTAACGTAGTAATTATAAGGAAACGGAGACGCCTGTACGCTAAGGTTACGTCCTCGTCAGTGTTATTGAAGATGTTTTTGGGTGGAAGGAGCGCAAAGTTTAAAGCGTTTAAAGAGGAACGTAAGAAGAGGTCAGTGGTAATGTAGGATGAAGCAGTGTCGCATTCACTTACACACACATGCACACGTGTCCGGTTCAGGCCTGGGAGATTGAACTGGCACAGCGAGACAGGAACCTTCTAGAAACCGAAAGTGCCTCTTTAGACGCCACAAATGCACACGCAGACATGCATGCATAATAATATCAGTATCTACACGAGTGTTTCACGAGATTGCAGCAACCCTGTGGACTCTCCTCGCTGCCGGTGGATTCTAAGATTACACTCGGAGGAAATTGTCCAGCTTTATTTCCTGAAATCTCCTCCATCAGGATGCACGAGTGTGACTCAAATTGAAGGGAGAGGGAGAGAGAAAAAAACGCAGGAGAGGTTTGAAGTGAGAATCGAAAAAAACAACAATGCTACTGTGAAATACTGTGGGGTGTAACACTATCTTTATGTGTTTCAGATTAGAGCTCTGAATACCCGGATATCTCTATTCCTCCCTCTCACTTTCCCCACTCATGCACTTTCTCAAGGCTTCTTTCTAACAAGTTTATGATACTTTGGAAACAGCATTTGCTGGAGCTGCGGTTCACAGAGTTCCACAACATCAGGAGTTGATATGGAGAAATATTAAAGTGAAATGGAAAACAGTGTTTGCATGTTGATTTATACAGTATTTGCAGTATATATAACTTTTTTTAAACCAGACCGGAAGTTTGTTTTTTTTATCTAAAATGACCAAAGACAGTTAAAACATGAATTTCCAAGAACATAAATATATTAAGTACCTTGGAAACATGTAATTTATTTTGTAAACGTAATGTCAAATAGCCTAAATTTAAAAACAATTTTTTATTTTATTCCTTTGGTTTATATTTTTGAGCATAATAATGTAGCAAGTTTGCGAAATAGACTTTGTATGTTTTAAAAAAAAAATCAAAATACATTTAATAAATTTTTCATATTTGCAATTTAAGACAAAAAAAAAAACCACATATAAAATTATTTCTATACATATTGACAGTACAAGTGTAATTTGTTTGAAATCTTATGAAAGCTTGTTTCCGCCACGAAAAAGGTAATTGCTAGCCTAGCAAGCCAGACCTACTTCAAGATCAGTAGCGGTTTTTGGCACGGGCGAACCGGCCAATCGCCCGGGGCGGCATTTCTGGGGGGGCGGCGCCGCCGGCACGAGCAGAAAATAAAATAAAAATAAATAAATCTGCGCCGCGAAGCGGTTTTCTATTATCTATCATTTCACTGTGTGGGGAATTGGCAAATTTGCGCCCCCTGCAGCTGCAGGTGCCCCTGCTTGCTGAGAAGATGCCGTGCACAGAAGCTGTTTGTTTGAGAAGGGGAAAGGGGAGGGGGCGCAGAGGCGCGGGCGCGGATGACAGTTCACCTCTGGGTCTCTCCCAAATGGAACGGACAAGGGGGGAGGGGGGAGACGGGGGATCCATATAGTTCTCTAAGTCAGTCACACCTCGACTTTCTTCCAAATAACGCACATTTCATTCATAATATTATAAATACAGGTCTCTATATTTCCTGCACATTTTTGTTTTTCTGAATTGTCTGAATGGCTAATAAAAATAGGTAATACAAAACGATTACTTGGTCACCACCACCAAGGTGAATTGGTTTAGTCTTGACTTCTGGTCGTGACTCGTCGTGAGTGACAGTTGGTATGGGGGGGATCAGGGGAAATCTGTTGATTGTCGATGTCTAGTAAGTGCCAAATAAGAGATGGACAAGAAAGGGGGGGGGGGGGGGATTGGGGGGCGCTCTAAGGGGGTCTCGCCCAGGGTGTAATTCAATGTAGAACCGCCACTGTTCAAGATGTTAGGTCTGGCAACTCACCATTGGCACGGCTCAATCCGAGAGGCGGGATAAACGGCTGTCTTTCAAAATCCCTCTGCACGCAACAGGATAGCGCTACAACCAATCAGAGCAACAAAGAAGGCTAAACTTTTAGTTTACCGTATCCAGTCGGCAAAACTCCGAACACATCTTCCTTTTTTAAAAATGACTTAAGTGCCGTTCTTTGCTCTTTTCTCAAGGAAAAGCTTAACTCCAAGTCCTCCAGAGTCACGGCCAAAGCCAATTGGAAAGACCGCTGTTCTCCAGCAGCAGCAGCCATTCTTTGTTTTCAAGTAGCAGGGAACCGTCGCAACTCTGTCGTCATTATGTTAAGCCCGCCCCGCCTACTCTATACACGATGTGATTGGCCTGACCTGAGTTTGGTTTTTCCAGCTCGAAAGTCAACGGAGAGTTGCTAGACTACACTGGCTGCAAAATAAATGTTGCTTCCGCTAGGGTGCGTCTAGATTTCTAGGCTAGGTAATTGCGACTTTTTATCTTGCAATTCTGACTCTTTTTATTCTCAGAATTGTGTGATATAGACTCACAATTGCGAGAAAAAAGTCAGAATTGCGAGTTATAAAGTCAGAATTGCGAGATATGAAGTCCGAATTGCGAGATGCAAAGTCAGAATTGCGAGTTATAAAGTCAGAATTGCGTTATAAAGTCAGAATTGCGTTATAAAGTCAGAATTGCGAGATATAAAGTCAGAATTGCGAGTTATAAAGTCGGAATTGCGAGATGCAAAGTCAGAATTGCAAGATATAAAGTCAGAATTGCGAGATATAAAGTCAGAATTGCGAGTTATAAAGTCAGAATTGCGAGATAAACAATAATCTTTGAAATGGTTTTATTCCATGGCAGAAACGAGCTTCCACACTCTCTTGTGCTCATGTGAGCTGAAATGTTTGGTCTGCTCTATTAGTGGCTGTGACGGCTGACTGAAGGCCATTGTTTGCATCATGTCTGTTTATGCAGGATTGCTCATTCTTATTCAGGACTGATGTTTTTGTCTGTTTGGAAGAGCCCTGATGCGTGTATGCGTATGTGCATGCGTAGCATTAGTGTGTGTGTGTGTGTGTGTGTGCGTGTGTGTGTGTATAATGTCTCTCCACCCTAATCCCCGGCCCTTGGCGCTGCATTGTACCGCATATTAGACTTGTCATGCAACTAAGTTTGAATTTCTAATAAAAAAATCCAGAGTCTGAGCTTTTAAAAACAAAACCTTTTAGCAAGTGCTCCGGTATCACCTGACAGGGCAAATAAACACAGATGAATGTCACTCTATTCCCGAACAGAACTGATGCTGTTTCCAACCCAAAACATCGGCCGCTTTCGCCTGATCGGCCTGCTCTCTAACATAAATGTAAAATAACTCGCTGACCTTCCCAGAATCCCCCAGCTCCATGTCTCATTGCCCAGAAGTGTATATCACAACCAGCTCACATCAAAGCCCTCGACACGGACTCCTTTATTCCGAATAATTGATGTTTGCTTGGAATTAACACTTTTTAATAAACCCCTTTCTGACTGTACACTCGAGTTAATGTTCATGGTAAATATTAGCAGAGGGTCATTGACGTCTGCCGACCTAATATGGGGTTTAGCGGACTTAGATTTCCTTTCCTTTCCACAATACTGAACTGTACAAGGCGTCCTCACACAGGACTGCAGGGTTAGCATGTGTTGACTAGCACTGCGAGTCTAGTGACGGGAAAGACGGTGAAACGCCGTAGACCTTTGACGGTCACACTCAGCAAACATCACCTCGCTGAAGCACAAACAAACAACCAGAGGACATGTTTTGATGAGGTTCCTGTGAATTTAAACTGTACAGAGTGATTCTGAAAAGTATCCGTATATTCTCATGATTATGGCTGTTTTTGATTACAGTATAGTAGATGCTATGTCATTACTCAGTTTTTTTAAAAGGCTTTTTAAAGCATGAGGCCGGTTTTTAAATCACATACTTCCAGGTAATTCCCCTTGTGAAAAATTATATATATATATATATATATATATATATATATAGAGAGAGAGAGAGAGAGAGAGAGAGAGAGAGATAGTATGTACTAGTTGTATTAGTATTAGAGTATGTACTAGTTGTAACTAAATGTATTAGTTTAAATTGACATGAAAATCATGTATCATGCATGTAAAAAAGGTGGCAAATAAAGTTAAATTCAGGTTGCAGAATTTTAAACAAGTTAGGCCATTTCTTAACACCAAAGCAGCCAAGTTGTTCTTATATACTATGATTTTTTCCACATATTGAGTATTGTTTTATAAATTGGTCATTAACTAGCATATCGAGTCTTAAAACTATTGAATCTCTATTTAAGAAAGCCATAAAAACTTTTGATAAAAAGGCATTGTCATTTCACCATTGCAATATTTTAGAGAGACATCATTTTTCTAAGTTTTGACAATTTCAAACGTTTCAAGTACATTTGTCTAGTTTATAAGGTTTTAAATAATCTTGCTCCGCCTCCGCTGCATGCCTTTTTTCAAAAAACTTGCAAGCGGAGGTAGTACACGGGCCTCTGTAAAAGGGGACTGTATGATACCATTTAGACGTACCACCTTTGGACAAAATGTATTGTCAATAACAAGTGGTAAATTTTGGAATAGCTTGCCCCTTGTGATACGAGAGTGTCCTACATTCACCACCTTTAAAACTCAATTAAACAGTGGCTCTTAGAGAACCAGAGATGTACTCACTTTTAACTGTAACATTTATCAGTCATACACTCTCACTGTTAAATTAAATGTAGTATAGTGGTGAATGTATAATGTCATTGTTATCATGAATTTTTGTCTTGTTTGTTTGTATTGTCAATGTATATTTTTATCTATGTGTATTGTTGTCATAGTGAATGAATGTTGTATGATTGTTGGTTATCTTTTTGTTGGTTTTTATGTTACCGGCCTTGGGACTGCAGATGAAAAGTAGTATCTTTTTACTAATTCTGGCATATTTACAACAATGTACATGAATATGCATGGTCCCTATTAAATAAAAAAATAAAATAAAAAGCAATTACTGTTAGTGTTTTTGACCCAAGTGCATCTTTTTGTGTAATTTCATAAATCTGTTGAAATATGTTTAAAGTTTACAACACTTTGATGTTGTTTCTACTGAAACATGTATACACATTTGCAATGATGAAGGTGGAATTTAGTATATTTAAAGTATAATTACTGTAGATGTACTGTGATGTCGAATAACACACTACTGTTAAAATTATAATCAAGTACTTTACATGTGCTTTATCTTAGTCAACACATCAAAATAAGTGCACTTCATTAAAGCATGACAAAAGAATATTTACAGTAAAATATAATGATTTAAATGTACGTTAAAGTAACATTTTATTTGACATTATTACATGTTTTATATGGGAGCAAGTTTTGAAAGTGTTAAGAATTGTACTCACTTTAATGGTCTTACATTGTATTAATATAATCTGTAAGTAGTACGGTTTCTCAAAAGCACTTACGATTTGAAGCTCACAGGGGTTTGCTATTGAAATGAGAATGCTAACTGATATTAGCATTAGCACTACTAGATTTCTTTAGGGACTGTATTATTAGGGTCGTCTTGATGCTCAACGTTGCAAAAGAGGATTTCAGCGCAAGAACATCTCAAATATGTTGATCTAAACTTGAACTTGAATAGTATTTATTACTATAGCTGATGGGAAATCAGTGCCAGTGGAGGATGTAGCGTGTTAGCATGCTCCTCTCCCATCTCTGTGTGTGTCTCACTCGTGTTAGCATGTTCCTCTCCCGTCTCTGTGTGTGTCTCACTCGTGTTAGCATGTTCCTCTCCCGTCTCTGTGTGTGTCTCACTCGTGTTAGCATGTTCCTCTCCCGTCTCTGTGTGTGTCTCACTCGTGTTAGCATGTTCCTCTCCCGTCTCTGTGTGTGTCTCACTCGTGTTAGCATGTTCCTCTCCCGTCTCTGTGTGTGTCTCACTCGTGTTCGTCCCTCCTTCTCTGTTTGAGGTGTGTTGGCCTCGTCTTTGTGTTCAGATGGAGGGCTTCTGTGGGCTTCTCACTGAGTGCCAACTGATGCTATCGCTCTTTCAAAACAGTCTCTTTCCCAGTCCTAGCATATTTCACACTCGCACGCCACGCAGGATCCAGGTATAGAGTTCGACTGGAAGTTTTACTACCTCATGTTTTATTTAAGCTTATAAATGTTTGCATATACTTATCTGTGTGCAGTGGGATGCAAGAGTCTGGAAAACTGGGATTTTAGGATTTTTAAAAATGCAAGACAAAAAAACTTGTTACACTTTATTTGGTAACACTTTATTTTACAGTGTCTTTGTTACATTACATGTACTTACCATAGTAATAACAGTAAATGATGCATAATTACATGCAATTAACCTTCAACCAAATCCTAATCCTACCCTAACCCTATAGTAAGTACATGTAGTTAATTAATATTACTCAGTACTTAAATATATAATTACACTGTAACAATGACACCTTAAAATAAAGTGTAACCGTTTGGTTTAGGATTAGTTGCATGTAAATATGCATAATTTATAGTTGTTACTACAGTAACTACATGTAGCATGTGTAACACTGTAAAATCAAGTGTTACCAAAACTATGCTGATGATAATATAATTTGCAATAAATCAGACTTTTAGACCCCATTATGTGTAGGATATGCACATTTTTAATATATAATGTTTTTATTATGTCTAACATTTATTATGATTATTTCAAGGAGGAAACTTTGAGCTACATAATTTAATCTAGTATTTTTTTTATTTTTT
>CM038637.1:34812493-34814993 GCA_021554675.1 Leuciscus idus | reverse complement strand
GCCTTATGAGTTTTATTTACTTATCTATCTGCAATGTTGCTTATAAAAGCTGCTTGTTGGACTACGAATAAACAGTGAGATTACTTAATGGAAATAATTGATCAAGCACAGAGCTGCATACTAAATACAGAAATCAAATACTAAGTCATTTATTTTCAAATGATGTCATTTATGTGCATCCAAATTTCAAAAGAAGACGAGGAAAAACCTACACTGATTGAAAGCTCAATGAGTCTGTTGTCTGAATTAAAACTGATCTTTGCACCATTATAATCACTAATACAAGTATCTGCAGACTCCCATTGAAGCAGCTTCTGTGTGATGTTTTACACTTTTTTGATAAATATTCAAATGCTCTAATAATGGATGTAATAGAGTTGGATGGATGGATGGATGGATGGATAGATAGATTGCCTATAACCACCTTTAAAGCCAAATGACTGTTTTTGCTCCTATGTGGAAACACTGGTCTGAACTCTTTACAGGACTGAATGTGAGTAAACCAGCTACAATGATGGATTTCTGCTGGCTGTGGCTTTGAAGGAACCAGTTGCTGAAACCATGAACACACCCGAGGCTTTTGCAGAATGTTTGTAAACATGTGGGTGGAGTGACCGTGAAAGTATATAGAAGCTCTGCTACTTTTTAAAGCTGTGCCTACTGTAGGACCACCTACACACTGGCATTTACAGACAATCTACATTGCTCTTTTTGGACTAAGGCAGTGCACCATATATGCAATTTCTGGATGAAACATTGGCACAAGCACAGAGAAAAACGTCCCTGCTGTGCTTTTCATGATTTCAGAATGTTTCAGTTCCTGAAACACTTACTTTGTTTATGCATGTGTTAAAACATATTGGTTTTAATAAGTCTTGTACACAGCGAGTCTAGTTCTTGCAGTTCTGGTACCTGCATTCACAGGCGGTAAACATCTAATGCGTCATTCGGAGCTGTGGACGCTTGTGGCATTTAAGTGAGTGTGAAATTGGAGGATTTAAAAATGATGCAAGTGTGTCACGAAGTGCTGAAATACAACATTACGCCAAGATATTTATTCCAAGTTTGGACACTTATTGTCTACTACTCTGTACACCCTGAAGTGACAAATTACATAATGAAATACAAAAGTCAATAAATATTAAAAAACTAAAATTAATAAAACTATATATTATGTTACGACAGTGTCTTACAAATGACCTAGAATTACCCTCTAGGTAATCAATCTTACTTTTCAATATAACATTAAACCAATCTACTTTTTTTATGTAACTAAGTCTCTTCTGCTCACCAAGGCTGCATTTATTTGATCAATAATACAGTAATATTGTGAAATATTATTACAATTTAAAGTAACTGTTTTCATCTTGAATATATTTTAAAATGCAATTTATTCCTGTGATCAAAGCTGAATTTTCAGCATCATTACTCCAGTCTTCAGTGTCACATGATCTAATAATAATAGAAAGTTAAAAAGAACAGCATTTATTTGAAATATAAATCTTTTGCAACATTAAAAATGTCTTTACTGTGTCCTCGTTGAATAAAAGTATTAATTTCTTATTTTTTTTTAACTGACTCCAATCATTTGAACAGTAATGCATATTTAAAAATATAAGAATTAAATATTTTTTTATGTACATTAACTGTCCTATTTAACATTATATAAAGTAATAATTTGTAACATGCAACATGCTCATGTGTTTCACTAAGAGAGATTGTAAATATTTTATCTTTGTGACATCTTCCATCCCACACCAGCCAAAAATAATCTCCCAGCATGCTTTGCTGCAGACTGCAGGTACACGGTACATGGCTTTCCAACCTCTCGTAAAGTTGCCACATTGTTTTGTTTTTTAAAGCTAAAAGAAAAAGAAAGAAAACTAAATGCTGAAAGGGATACTTATGCAACCTTTATGCATTAGTGAACTTTATTTTTATGAGGTTTAAATAAGTTTCCCCGGGGCAGCTGTAATTTGTGGTTTATTTTTGGAACTTTCGCACATGTATTCTGATGTTTAACTTCTCGCAGAGGAAGGCTGGTGCTCATTTGGTTCACGACATATGGATTGGAACAGACGATCAGATGTGTCAGATGAGTGTTCTGGCACTCCAGTGCATTTAGGAGATGCCAAGTTGCCAAGGCTCAGATTATTTTCTTAGCACTTCTATTGCAACTTTTTAACTCAACTTTTCACACTCTTAATTACTGGAGCAAAAGATGCCGAAACAAATTAAACCAAACCGAGACTAGAAACCTCGCAATTACCCCAGTGGCATGACCTGTGAGCTTCAGGGTCACGTGTTCTCTCTACTTTACATATGTTCATGTCTTCCAGATTCACAGTCCTGGAGCAAAACCTATCCCATCATTCCTCATCACACAGCTGTCAGCTCTCTGAGTCTGCAGGATTACCAAAATCACATCCATATGAGAGAGAGAGAGAGAGAGAGAGAGGGAGAGAGGGAGAGAGGGAGAGAGAGAGAGAGAGAGAGAGAG
>CM038637.1:34798781-34811993 GCA_021554675.1 Leuciscus idus | reverse complement strand
ACTTTGACAGCGAATAACTTTACATCTGAGGCGTTTAAAGACTCCATTTGTCCATTATTTATTTCTAAAGAAACACGAAAATGTATAAAAGGCTCCATTACCTTGTATCTTACGTTATGGCCCCGTAGAAGCCGTTTTTGTAAAAGTAGGCTAACGATTGCGTCATAACCACACGACTCTCTGTCGCACAGTAGAGAGATTACCGTATGGACAGGAGGAGAAGCTTGCGGGCAATCGGGGGGACGTGGAGGCAAAATGACAAAATAATTAATCAGAATACTTAGCAAAAGTTTCTCCTGCTCCTAGCTCATGGACACCTCCTACTCACACTCTCCGTCTCTGCAAGATTCGGAAGGGAATGATTCAGATTTCTCTTGGCAGCTTCTAGAAGACAGAAGGGTTGCTCACGTCACATCTACATCGTCAAGCTCAGTTTGAGTCTGCGCAGTACGGTCGACCATCAGGAAGTGAGTGCTTCTAATTGACTTCACTTTTCTCTGTTGAATCCAATGGGGTCGCTGTTTCCATTTCTTTTACTGTCTATGGTTTAGACCCGACTCTGAAGTAGGCTACGAGCTAAATTAGTTCCTCAAAAAGGAGTTCCTAGTACTAAAATCTTTCCTAGTTCCTTCGGTCCGAACACGCCGACATCCGGGAACTTCCGTCAATAGTTCTAGGAACTATGAAAAGGTTCCTTCGGTGCGAAAGCCCCTATTAACTCACATAGCCGACTATTATTATTATAGCTGACTCGACTTGGATTCGCGATGAAAGACTTTTGAATATCTCTAGAAATACAGTTGTATTTGTAAGATGTAAAGTTTCAATTATAAGTAAACAAAATCACAATTATGAGATATAATGTCACATGGTGAGATGCCACAGTGATGATAAAGTGGAAATTATGAGATATAAAGTCATATGGATAAAATCCTACAGTGATGATAAAGTGGAAATTATGGCCATTATGATAAAGTCAGATTTATGATAAATAAAGTTACAATAATGAGAAGTCACAACTGCAATAAATACAGTCACAATTACAAGAAATAAAGTTGCAATTATGAGAAAAAGTCAACATTTCTAGATGTAAAGTCACATAGTGAGATAAAGTCGTATGAAAGCTTGTTTCTGCAACAGACTTTTTTTTCTCGCAATTGCATTATATAAACTCACAGTTGTGAGTTATAAAGATATAAACTCACAATTTTGCATTATAAAGTCCAATTCTGAGGGGAATTTCTCAGAATTGCGAGTTTATGTCTTGCAGTTTTAAGAAAAAAAAGTCAGAATTGGAGAAAAAAGTTGCAATTACATTATTTAATTTTTTAGTGGCGGAAACAAGCCTCCATAAAAGTCACAATTGAAAGTTAAGTGTAAAGTTGGCAAAATTGCAATAAAGGTGCGTACTTTCATGCTAAAGAGCAGATTATTATTTTTTTGTTTAAGTTGCATTTTTTTATTTATCTTTTTAAATGCTTAATTACAGACAATCAGAATGGATTTTGTCCTAGCTTTTGAAGTGAAAAGTTCTTTTTATATATATATATATTATTATTTAAAGATACTTTTCTCATGTGCCTACCTTTTGCATATTCTTTGCAGTGACACACACACACACACACACACACACACACACACCGTCTGGTAGGTTGGTTTTGCAGAGCTTAGCCAAATTCACCCTTGCCAAGAGGTAATTGTTTCCACATTGTTCAGTGTATTACAGTCCCTATTTTGGCCTGAAAAGTTTGTTGCACCCTCCTCTCGCCAAACTACCCCATCTCTCCGTTCGCCAAACTTACCTAACATATTAATATAATTCGGATAATACGCAAGTGTAAAATTGAGAATATATCGCTCATAGCGTTTAGCTTCGGGCACCGCTACCTATCCCGCTTTTCCAAAACTAACACACATCCTGGAACACTTCCTAATTGTTCCTTATTCACGCCAGGGGCGTATTTCCATATTAACCTCCAGTCTGTGAATAAATAAATAATAATAAAATTCAAACATGATTCTTCTTCATTAGGATGCTTTCGCAACATTTGTTAAATATGTTTTGTGTGTTGCGGAGGGAACAGGCAGACCCGGTTCTGCTTGGCTGGTGAAGAGCAGCTGGTGTAATAGAAACCAGGACGGTTCCACTGCAGCTGTCTGGCTCGAGAAGCCAACCCACTCTATCATTACCCAACCACAGGCCACTGATGTGGGGTTAACGGTGATGTCGACACGCCTACCGATGATGGAGGAGGGTAGAGGAGTACAGAAAGAGGAGGGGAAGCCCAGAAGGATTTGGGCTTGGATTTAGGAGCCAAACTCTTGGCATGCGTTACTGGACGGCGTACATAACAATGCCTCTAAGCCGAGCTAACACACACACACACACACACACACGGATCTCTTCTCTCTTCACACACCGCTTGCTTCCAGGAAAGCCAACTTTCTCAAGCGCTTCTAGAAGCGTTCTCACCTGTTTGAGTTTGTCAGTGGCGTATTGAATAAAAGATGTGTCTCCCACTGCAGTCGAAGGGCTCCACCACACAACCTGCCGCTCTGCGCTCACATCTGCTGTCGGTTTCCTGATCATATGGTGGAATAAACAAACAGTCTCTCAGCCATATGTGCTCCTGAGTCATCAAACTTTAATGTGCAGCATAACATATTCAAAAGTAATGCAAAAGTTGCAAACTAGAACCAGAGTTGAATTACTTTGCGGCTTTCCAAATGTTGTCACATAAATAATTAAAATGAGCAAGAGCATGCGATTTTCACTTTTACAGTAATACAGTCAAGTAAAATAAAGAGAATGTAACAATATCCATACGTTCTATAAAATGTGCCAATGTTACCTTTTACTAATTAGGTCAATATACAAAACGAGTGATATTAGTGTCCGTCAAATACAAGTGTTAAAAATCCCGTATGCCAACTTTTGCAATGCTCATATATACGAAACATAAATCCAGTAATGCTTTTTAAATTAATTAAATAATTTCTTTCTTTCTTTCTTTCTTTCTTTCTTTCTTTCTTTCTTTCTTTCTTTCTTTCTTTCTTTCTTTATTATTTTAAATTTTTTAAAATATTTTTTGAATTAAATGTTATTTATTATTTTAAAAAATTCTATTTAATTTAATTTTGTATTTATTATTTTACCCAGGTTGTGCAGTAAACCTGTTTTTAATCTTTTTTTCTTTTTTTTTTTCTTTTTTTTTTTGTTGGTAAAGTAACACTTTTTAAATGAATTTATTTCAGTAATGCTTTTTAAATGTATTTATTTATTTATTATTTATTTATTTTACTTTATTTTATTTTTTTAAATTAAATTAAATTAAATTATATATCTATTTTTATTTTACCCAGTTTGTGCATCAACCCTGATTCAATCTCTCTTTTTTTCTTCTTTTTTTAAATTTTCTGTAGGTAAAGTAACACTTTTTAAATGAAAATAAATTACATTGTTATTCTTTCAGGAAGAGAATTCATAAAACGTTTCCTTAATATTTAGGTCAACAATGCAATTTATTGCACAAATTATTTATTTCATTGAATGTTTAAAACCTTGCAGAAAGCTGCTTTAAGATCCACCTTATTGAACTAGAAAAGGCCGTTCCTGTATCACAGAATGACCTATACTGTTGTGTTTGGTTTTTAATGACAGGTCTTCATGCAGCCGAGCTAAACATGAGTCTCTGTGTCATCTCTCGAATACTTCCACACCAACTCACTTCCTGCGGTAAAACCACATACTGTCCTCAGCCACAAAATAATGCCCAACACCTCACGCCACAATCCCCTTTACTACAGTGTTGTAAACTGTAATCACTGGTTTGGTGGTAAATCTCTCAGGGATGCGAGGTGAGAGAGGTTAATATGATTCACAGGCTATATTTAGTCTATGATCAGTGGTGAACTAATGCCTAATGTCAAGTTTATTTGTATAGCGCTTTTCACAATACAGATTGTATCAAAGCAGCTTCACAGTATTAAATTAAAATAATACAACAAAGTTTGTTTCAAGAGGAATTTATTGATTGATAAAATTAAATTAAATATCCCCAAAATATCCCCAACTGAGCAAGCCAAAGGCAACAGTGTTGCATGTGTTGATTTATGTGATTTAGATCCTGTAGCCATTGATGCTTTTTAAAAACCTTTTATTGCGTAAACACTTCATTTACATCTTAGCATTCAAGGAAAAGTGCTGATGCTTAAACATGTATGAAAGTACCCTTGTGTAAAGAGAAATGTGCAGTGAATAGGCACTTGTCGTGTTCTTCAAAACTTAAAACTTTACTTTTTTAAAAGCTGTTTATGCAGATGTTATTGAAATAAAAGGCCAACGACTATTTTTTGGTTACACTTTATTTTAAGGTGTCGTTGTTACAGTGTAATTATATATTTAAGTACTGAGTAATATTAATTAACTACATGTACTCATACAGGTTTAGGGATTATGTTTGTTTGAGGGTTAGTTCCATGTAAATATGCATGATTTATAGTTATTACTATAGTAACATGTAACAGGAACACTGTAAAATAAAGTATTTTTTAACACACTTTTAAAAGTGCACTATGTAACATCAAATTAAAGTTTTACTTCAAATCATTATATTTTAATAAACTTTTGTCATGCTTTAAAGATGCACACTTTGATTTGTTGACTAACATCCTAAAGCACATGTAAAGTACTTGATTATAATTTTAACAAGAGCTAATATATCTTTTAAATGTATACTAAATTGCAACGTCATCATTATGAATGTGTAATTACAAATATATTTAAATACATGACATACAAGTTTGAATGACATTGATTAAAGCACAAATGCTTGTCAGTACATTTAACAGTACACTTTATCCATCAAAGACAATAAAGTAATTATGAAATTTCATATAAAGATTATTACTTAGGTTGGTCCAATTTAAACTATAATATATTTTCTTTTAATTGTAAATAACATGTAAGTGTTTGAAAACATTACATTCATTTTGCACTTATTTCTGTAATAATGCTAAAGTGTACTTCTTTTTCACAAGAAATAGAGTAAAGAAATGCTCAATAGAATCAAAACCCCACTCCGAGTGTATTTTAGCATGCATAAAGATCCTACTTAAGTGGGTCAAAAAAAGCACTCTTAATAACATACTTTACTTTAATTGTAAATAAAATGCAATTAAGTGTCCAAAACCATTGCACACTCTCAGAAAATAAAGTACATAATTGTACCTTTAGGGGTACAATGGCTTGTCACTGGGGCTGTACCCTCAATATTGTACATATATGTACCGTTTAATGCTTTTTGACCCGCAGAAAGGTACATATATGTACCTTGAGGTCCAGTAATAAGCCTTATGGGGTACGTTAATGTAGATTGTACCTTGGGGGACAGAAATGGACTTCTACAGTACCCCTATTTCTGACAGTGCATTCAGTATATTATTTTAAAGTATATTATTTCAAAAATAAGTAGGCTACTCTTTTTAAAATGATGCTAAATTGTATACTTCTTTTTTTCACCCGACATAATGCTCAGTATAATCCAGGTGTGTGTTGTGTTGTGGTGTGGTCCAGTGACGGATTGCCCCGGTAGTGTTCGGTGACAGTGGGCGCCTGCAGTGATTGCCCTCCAGCGCTCATGCAAACCTTCAGAAACACACAGGGCTGTGGGACGGTGGGCTCATCTGGTTCTTTTCTCCCGCTGACGTGCAGAAGCGGTGGAGAGTGTGGCGTTTCAGGTAGCGTGGGCGACCCGCTTTGAAGACTGAGCACCTCGTTGTCATTCTGTGTTGGTTTTACAGTGACCTCACTTAAGATTTGCGGCCCGTAAACGTGGTGCTCTCTGGTTCATGTCACTGCATGAAAACTCTATCATTGCTCTAAAGCTGAGATGTGAGCTTTGTCACAAATCTTTAGGATTTCCTCGGTTAATCCCTAAAATGATTCATAATGTATTACTCATGCTGTAAAGTAAATGTTTCTCTCATATCCAAACCGACTGTTCAAACCGTAATCTCCGGCTTTTACAGTCATGACTCTGCAAAATAATAAAGATCGCACAAATCCTCCTGATACTGTAGGCCAACTTCATGTCCAGCACTCAGTGACCAGAATATGGTTCTTTTCTGACTGTTTACATCAGGGATTCCCAAACTTATTTTCTCCCTTAAAAAAACACACAAATATTTACAGTACTTGAAATTCCCCTTAATATTTAAATAATGGAATGTCAGTTTAACATACAGGGCCCTATCTTACACCCGGCGCAAGTGTTTTTGCTAGTTTCAGCCCGACGCAGTTTTCATTTTCACGTCCTGCTTAAATAGCAAATGCATTTGCGCCCATTTGTGCGCCCATGTGCTGCTGGTCTGAGAACGAGTGTGTGTTCTGGCGCATTGTTGGAGCGTTGCTATTGTGAGGAACTGAAATAGACTGAGCCATTGACCGACTGAAACCTGGTCTAAAGTCAATGGCGCAATATTTTTTTGGTTATTTAAAGAGCGCGTTAGTAATGTGCTCCTATAGGCGGGTCCACAACGCGTGTACTGCTTATTACACACACAGGGACACACAGCAGCACACAAACATGCCAAATATTTAAAATAAAAGGATTACAATGTAATTACACACACACACACACACACACACATTTATCCTCGCGTACACGGCTTCGGTCTTTCCACTATCAAATTCCGTCATGTAAATAGCGAATCCGCCATGGCGTGAGCGCAACTGGCATTTAAAGGGAATGGGAGATGAGACTCTGATTGGTTTAATGCACGTAAATCCCCAAACACACCCATTACTCATTATGAGAATAGGAACAACCCTTTTAGATCATGCGCCGGGAGTGCTGACCATTTTTCCCATCGTTAAACTAGCAAAAGTGGATTCGGACACGGCCTAAGTGAACTTGCGCCATGCGCTTTAGACCATACGCTTAGATTGTTAAAATAGGGCCCACAATATCTAATCTTCCTTTAGTAAGTGTTTTAATTTTATTGTTTTTATCTTAAAATTACATACACACACATAGGTCTTACATTTTTCCCTTTCAAATGTTCAAACCCTTAACAATTGTCAATTCATCATGCTTTTTTGTCGGAATATTGATAAAATGCTCTAAAGTTCTGCTCGCAGTTATGCAAATGTGAATATAAATAGTGAATCTAGCATACATGGCATTCCTGAATGCGTTTGCAGAGATGAAGATTGTGAGAAAAACGCAGTATCATGAGCTGGATGCGTGTAAATGAACACAGTGCCGCTCTTCACTCTGAAACTCAGCGCAGCAGACTATATATGCTCTAATATCACAACTATTCATTTAATAATTGCGATGATATTTCTCAATTCAAGTTTAATTTTGATTAATCTCAGCTAACAAAAATATGTTCTAAGAATATTTTGCTAATGCTCATAATAAGTTATGAAAATGTTATTTCTGAATATTCTCCGTCCAGAATTTGGAAGTCTAGACCGACTATTGGAATGTTACTTTTTTAATGTTCTCTGAACATTCTGAAATTAGAAACATAAAAATAAAATAAATAAAAATGTTAGATGAACATCCAACTAAAATGTCATAAAAAAAAAAAAAAAAAACTTCCATGAATGATGTATATTAAAAAACAAATAACTTTGAATGAATGTTCTATTAACTTTCCCCAGCATTGACGGAATTTTTCGCAATCCGTGTTTTCACTGTTATACGGTAGGGGGCGCTATTACACATCTTCTGAAATAGTACAGAATCTCCTGATCAAAACACAGATGAAGAAGAAACAGAAACAAGCGATTGAAGCATTGCTTATGCACATGTAAAATAACATGATCATAAATCATTAAATACCAAATAAGTCAAAACTACCTAACAATGAAATGTAGAACCCATGAATGGTGTTGATGGACTCAATCTACTCTGTGTTGATCATCGTTCTTAATATGAAGCCTTTGACAAAAACTCGATTTTCTCAGCTTTTTCTTTAAAATGTTGTTTATGAAACAAGTCAAGTGTTGATAAAAAAGGATATGAAGCTAAAATAAACTGTTTTGCAGTTGTTGTTGTTTAAAAGCTTTCCTGTAGCTCAGTGGTAAGAGCATTGCGTTAACAACGCAAGGTTGTGGGTTCGATCCCAGGGGATTGCACATACCTATGTATAAATGTATAGGATAATGCAATGCAAGTTGCTTTGGATAAAAGCGTCTGCCAAATGCATAAATGTAAATGTAAAAGCAGAGGGTCTGTTTTTCTTTTGATATATTGCATGTTCAGATATTTATACAACAAACTATTCTGGGTGCCATGAAAGTTTTGTGAAAATTATAAAAAAATAAAATAAAAAATAAAAGCTGGTGCTGGCTGGCAACTTAAAAAAAAATAAAAAAAAATAAATAACTGGCAGGGAAAGAGTTAATATTATTGGAAGAACATTTGCTCATAACTTTAAGATAACCTTGACAGAACTTTAGCAAAAGTTCAGAAAAACCTTGTTTATTTCAATGTCTTCAAATGTTCTCCATGAAACCATATATATTCCGATAAAGAATCTTGATTTTTAAGAGTGTATATTCGATTTTGTTAGATATTAGCTTTTCATCAACTCACGAACCCGTTTGGGAAACCCTGTTTTCTTTTCTTTTTTTTTCATTCTTTTTTTCCTTTCTTTTTTGCCCAGAACGTGTGCGCGCATGTGTCAGCAGTGCCGATGTTTATCCAGGCGTAATTGGAGCGCCGCTCGTTTCTCTTTTACCCTAATCTCCTCTCGGGCGATCTGCAGAACACATGCCCTGACCCTGATTAACCCTGCACAGAAACACACTAGTGTGCTCTGCCCACCGCTCACACACTAATCTGGACTGACACCAGCACCAGGAACCACCAGTCCCCGCGCCTCAGCTCTGTGTGGGAGAAGACAACTTAAAGTCCAACGGGGTTATTTCCAGAAATGGCCTCTAATTGCTTAAGTCTTAAATGATGTGTAATTGTCCTTTTTTTTCGAGGGGTTAAGGTAATAGAGGTAGGTGAGAAGTGAAAGACTCTAGTCTTCTCCAGCTGTTTAATAACAGGCCAAAGTGGGCAAACCACGACCACGAAGTTAGCCAGAGCTCGTGTTGGATGAATATTGGGTTGCTGCGAAGTTTATTTTTGTTAATGTCCAAAACAGTGTGGAGATTGTGAGGAAAACTTGGATATGCTTGGCGTCAGTGCGCTGCTGTGTCTGTGAAGAATGTTGCTCACCTCACGCTGGCGAACTCAACACAAATCATTATGTTATAGAAACGTTAAGCATTCGTTTTATTAATGTGAGTATAGCATACGTAGTATTCGAAGGCTTGCAGAGGCATGCTGTGCTGTGACATTAACCCAAAGAAATAAATCAAATAATGATTGATATTGAATGCTACAGGTAAGAGGAAACAAATTTTCCACCTTCTCAGTCTGAGCATTATCCAGAACCACGGTCCAAAATTAACAATCGTCAAGCGCCAAATCCGAGTAAATAAATACTCGCCGGTTGGCCAGAAACTTTTATTAGGATGGTTCAACCAAAAAAATGTAGTCATCATTTACTCACACTCATGTTGTTGCAATCTTTCTTCTATGGAACACAAAAGTTTTGAAGAATGCAGTGGTCGTTAGTGGTCATGCAAGCCAAAAAAAAAAAAAAAAAAAAAAAAAATATATATATATATATATATATTATTTATTTATTTATTAAAGACTAGTGCATATGCCAAAACTTGACAGTTTATGTTCAATAGAAGAAAGGATGACGTGAGGATGAGTAAAAGATGACAGAATTTTCATTTCTGGTGGATTATCCCTTTTAAAAAATATATATATAACATAACATAAATGTATTTGTACATAAATTTACATTTACATAAACATACATTTATATTTATATTAGCAAACAGTTTATGAATGAAAAGAGATTTTAGTTATGTATATGTATATATATATATATATATGTGTGTGTGTATGTGTGTGTATATGTGGCCTTTCAGGGCTTTGTATATGTATATATACATATATACATAAATATAACAAAATAAATACATTTATGTTATGTTATATTATATAAAAAAGAAGGTATAACCCACCAGAAATGAAAATTCTGTCATCTTTTACTCATCTTCGCGTCATCCTTTCTTCTATCGAACATAAAATGTCACATTTTGGCAATATATATATATATATATATATATATATATATATATATATATATATATATATATATATATATTGCTTATTTTTATATATTATATTATATTATATTATATTATATTATATTATATTATATTATTTTATATTATATTATATTAAGTATTTACAGTATAAGCCAGGCCACAGCATGTGTTGAAGTCATCATCAGTCGTACATGAAACTGATAATAGCCCTTGAACAGCTCAGCTGGGTAAAGCCTTCACTTGAGCGTTTCTCTTCTGAATCTCCCTCATCTCTTTATCCTTTTCTTCATTTGGATGCTCTTGCTGGTTTCTAATCGTTTTTTCCCTTGGCTCAGGACTGCAGGTGAAGCGTCCAAGTGCGTTTCAGGGATGGCTGCCTATTATTCCTCAATGGTGGAAGCTCAGTGAAAGCATGGGAATGCTCAGCGCTCTCGTCTTTAGTGCTGGTTATTGATTTTCCAGTCTCAAGGCCAGGCTGTGTGGTTTCAAAGCTGCATCTCCAGCCGCAGAACTCAAGTTTGCGGTGAAGACCTGGCATCGGCGCGGCTGCACCCCTGTTATGGGTCAGCGTCTTTCTTGTCGCCATCTCCAATGCTCAAAGGTCTTCTTTGTGCTCAAGTGTTTCAGACAAGGTGCATTTTTTGCGATCAGAGTGTATGTTTACCATCGTTATCGATCCATTTACCTGTGATTGGATTCAATGCATGGATGCAGAAAGACTTGGCAGCGGTGTAGAGCATGCAACGGCTCCCTGCTGTAAATCAAGGGTCCTGACGGCTCTCTCAGTGGTTATTAGAGCAGAATGTCCAGGCTTTGACTGTAGGAAGTGCTGAGGGCGGACAAAGGCTCAACTCTCTGATCAATCAAAGCCCTGACAGGCCTGTCCTGTTAGGCTGTTCCTCTGAATCCTGATCCATCATTCGGCCTCTTCAGGCCCACTCGACAGTGCATGGCCAGTGCAAGATAAGGCTCATTCACCGCTTCTTGTTGTTGCACGTCATTGATTTCTTTGATATTTGGTCTCAACCGTTGATGTTTCCTCTACTTTCGGCCCATCATTCAGAGCTTTTCCTCAGGCTCAAGCTACTAGTTTGTCATGCTAATCAGTGACCACAAAGCTTTAATTATCTGTAATTAACTCTATGCATAATGTGTGAGTACAGTTAATATATAGAAATGTTTCTTGAGCAGCAAATCAGCATATTAGAATGATTTCTGACACTGTGTGAAAAATATCAGCTTTGCATCAAAGGAATAAATTAAAATTTAAAAAGTATAATCCAATCAAAAGCATTTTTTTATTGTAATTGTTTTGGACCCCATTGACTTTTACTGTATGGACAAAAAAAAAACACTTAAAACATTTCTAAAAATACCTTTTATATTTCACAGAACAGAAGAAAAACAGTTTATGAATGACATGAGGGTGAGTAAATGATGACAGAAATGTCAATTTTGGGTGAATTTTCCCTTTTACTCCCATACTCATAAGTAAATATTAGGGATGCACTGATATGAATATTTTGGCCGATAAATCTAAATCCAAATTTGTATTTAATTTTTGAGAGCCTGACTACAAAAACAAAAGTCCCACTATGATCATGTCCCAAGCACACAATTATAATGTTTTCACTATAATTTCATGTAGCATATATGTTGCATTTTACTGTATTTTATCTATTTTTGAAGTGATTTCAATCATATTTCAAGCAATTTAAATCCATCATGTTGAACATTGCGCATCTGAAGCGTCTCAGCTGAAGTAAATAATACATTATTTATTGGCTTTTATATATCGGACAAATTTTCTTATCAATTTAACTTGACAAAGCACTGTCAAAACATGGTGCAAGAACCTCAAAAAATGAGTAATATCAAATAAATGTGGTGCTGTTCACATCTTTGCTATGCAAAAATGGGGGGTTTTCCAAGCACAAGCACTGGCCTGCGCTATAAATCACTATTTAATGTTCTACTATCAGTACGGGATGTTTTTATAACATTGCAGCTGATTTGATCTAATATTTATTTGCACTAAAGCATTCCTGGCATAGATGCAAACAAGCAGGCCTGACAACGATGACAGATGTGTCATCAAGACATTACCTGAGAGATTTCCCTCGCAGTGACTGACGGATGACTTCACATCAACACCTGCACATCTACGTCTGGAAACGTTCCCTGTTCAGTTTCAGAGGTCACATGGAGAAACGTGCTGACAGAAAAATGTAGTCATGAGAAGCTTTATTACATCTCAGAGGGCCAAAAGGTCGCGACCAATCTAAATCTCATTTATCTGTGGGTGGAAGCCGGAGTTAATTGCCGGATCTGATTGTGGGTTTGCATTGCACTGTCATCGGGAAGGGTTGACTAAAGATGGCTTTGTGGACTGGCATGATCTTTAATGAATTCACTCTCCTTTGCATGCCTATTTCAATATTCCTTTGGTTTAGTTTAGGCAAATATAGTTTTAGAGAAGAAAACGGGTGTGAAATAGTTCAATAAGCTAATTAAGGGCCACAAAACTCGTCCATGGGAGGACATAAATCCAACTGGACGTTTAGAGGGGAAAGTTGGCCTGAAATAGTTTGTTGACAAACAAGATTTAAAGCGAAATCTGGGAGCGACAGGGTCAGAAAAACACCAACAGATTGAGAGTGGGCTGCAAGGGCGCTGCGGTTTTCCATAGGGTGTGTTGACACACTTGTAGCTGTGTGTTTCATCAGCTCACGCTCCAGCACAAACACACACATGTGTGGTCTGACTCTAAACGTGTCAGCGCTGGACACTGCGTGTGCATGCAACACACACACACACACACACACACACACACACACACACACACACACACACACACACACACACACACACACACACACACACACACACACACACACACACACACACACACACACACACACACACACACACACACAACGCCTCAGTTAGTGGCAGCTGAAGCCTGCAAGTTCAGAGGAGCAGTTCTTCAGCATTATTAACATTATTTGCATTTCTGA
>CM038637.1:34786281-34793781 GCA_021554675.1 Leuciscus idus | reverse complement strand
ATTCAAGGTCAAATGTCCTGTGTGGGCCAGCTGCCAGGTCTATTTCATAACTACTAACACACGCATGTAGCGCCCACCAAGAAAAAACACACATGCACACACTCACACATGAACGCATACGCACACTGGACATGCATGCGAAGAAAAAAGAACAAGAAATCTTGACCATGACCACGCGACCGTAGGGAGCTTCTTTAGAGGCAGATCACAGATTAGATTAACAACTGGCCTGAGAGGGTGTGTGTCGATTCTCTGGGCCGCTGAATAAAACACACGACTGTTTTATCCAAATGCATTATTGTGACTTTGTTACTGGAGCATAGACAAGCCTCCCCACTGACAGCGCTGTTAAGGGTCCTTCGGGATCAGATAGAGCCGCAGTGACTGCTCACCATTGTTCACACACGTGTTTTGCTTCATTGAGTCATACGGTACTGGTCGCACTTTGAGGTGGTGTTGCCTCATGAGTGATTTCAGATTACGGGTGACACAAACCCATATCTACGAGAAGAATAAGCAATGGCTTCTTGTTTACGCGCCCTGTAAGTCACTGAAGTGTTTATGGTTTGCTTTTGCAGTAAATGGGGCAGTTTTTATGTGGTTATAGTGTAATCGTTTTTCCAGAGCAATGGACACGTAGGTCACGTTCACTTTTGTGTAATTTACAGGCTATTTACACAGAATTTGAATTGTCATCTCCTACTCCTTTAATACGTATTCAATGCAAGTTTTAAATTTGATTCGAATTAAGAATGTAGTATAATATAGTACATGTAAAACATGCTAATATACTCTATTTCTTATTCATATTGTGTTTCCATTCTGCATATTTCTGCAGAAAATCACTCAAAATTTCTACATTTTAACACTTACCTGAGAATTGCCAGCAGTCCAATCCAGTAACAGCTGTGTAAAACAGATCTGATCGGGCTGATTGATACAGCTGGTGTTTATTGATGACCCAGTTCATGTTTATCTGGATCTAATCATGTGAAAAAAAAAAAAAAAAGAAAAAAAAACCCTATGAGGACTAGTTAGCTAAGAATCCATTTAACCAAGCAGCTAAACACCAACATGGCCAAGCTTAAACTAGATCAGCAAACTTTAAGCTGGTTTAAGCTACTTTTCCCAGCAGGCCCGTGGATGTTCCTGGTCCTTCACACCGTTTCTCCTGCTTCATGAGGTTTTGAGGCCTGAAGTGCTCGTGTGTGGGGTCAGTAGGTCAGGGGTCGAGTCTTAGGAGTCTCTCTCATCTCTTTACTGATAGTGATCTGATGGGTGGATTATTTGACTCTCAGCGTGACTTTCGGTTCATTTCATTGATTCGACCTCTCAGCTACCGATGATGTCATAGGTGGGTGTGGCTCTGGGGCTCCGCCCTCTTTGAGATGGAAATCTTCACTGGTTCATTTCTTCAGTTCAGTCAGACGTCCTCATATAAAAACATGAACACACTGGAGAGCCGCTTTATAGTAGAAAATGAAGATGTTATTCCAATTGAAAGAGACACGGACACTGTTTGTTTCATGTTTAATACTGTAAAGCTGCTTGCTTTTAAACAATCTATTGTATAAAGTGGTATATAAATAAATGCGACATGACGTGACTGGAGGAGTGAATTGCAGCATAATTTACATCTTCATCTAAACGCCGTTTTCAGCAGCGTGGACGGCATCAGATGATCACGTATTTCAAACTTCTTTTCACCCCAAAGCGAAGAACGAAATATAACTTTGCCATGAGTATATAAGAGCCTTGACACTTGAATGGGAACTAAATTGAGCTGAATAAAAACAAAATGGCCTTCCTTAGAGCTGCTTATAGCTTCATTTAAATTGTTTCATAACTGATTAACTGAATTGAATCAAATTTGGTTACACTTTATTTTAAGGTGTCATTGTTACAGTGTAATTATATGTAATAATAATGAACTACATGTACTTACTATAGAGTTAGGGTAGGATTAGGGTTATTTACGTGGAATTATGCATAATTCACTGTTATTACTATGGTAAGTACATGTAACATATGAAACAAAGACACTGTAAAATAAAGTGTTACCTCAAATTTAAACTGAATTGAGCTGAATACACTATGGTCTACTGTAGATCTGCTTTACAGCTGAATTACATTTGTTTCATAAGTTCTTTTTTTTTTTTTTACATCAACACAGTTTATTACTGTGCTGTGCAGATGCTTTGAAATAATCTGCATTGTCTAAAGCGCAATAGAACTAAAAGTGACTTTTTCATGCACTCGCTCACCTTGAACTCTTTCTGACATGCTCTCTCCCTCACAGAGTCTCATTGCTCATTAATGTCTGGGGTTAATGAGCTGTGACTGTCCCTGGCTAGATAAGTAAGATGAAGATGTATGGACAAGTCTCCTCATCTCCTCCGGCTCCTCTCTAACAAGAACCGGGAGCCTTGATGGAAGAACGTCTCCTCTGTACCTGCGGGGTCACGTGGTTCACAGCGGTGAGCCTGGAGACACCGTGGAAGCAAGATTTACACTTGCATAACTGCAGATTTAAGAAGTCGTATTTATATCAGAGTGAAAGCCTGTAAAAATGCCGTGGGGTAAGAAGCTTGGTCAGTTCGGCTCCCGACCATGAGGCGATTACCTCGATTTCCTATGCAAAACAGCAATAATTTTCCTCCTGTCGAAGCCACACAAACTAAGGTCAACAAACCCGCTGACCACTCTGACATCAGCAGCGGGCCACCTCGAAGCGCCGAAAGAATTTAAACGCTAACTATTGACCAGCCGCCAGGCACCAAGATCTTTTTATCATCTCCTGTTTCCACTTATGTATCGCATTTATCGATTGCATGAAGGTGCGACACTGATTTAATGGAATTAAAAACAAGCAAATGTCCTTTTTAAAATCAGATATTTGCTATTTCGGTCACGGCCCCTATTTATTCCACGAGCAATTTAAACCCAGCAGCACCACCCTCCTGAGTAAACCTCCTTCTGCCCTCAGCAAACAAATAGACTTGGCGGAGAAGGTCCGGTGGTCCGATGCTGGTTTAGATGGTGTTATACCTGGATGGAGGAATCCTTTTGAAATCTAAACTGTCACAGGAAAGATTTCACGGCTTTAATCGGCAGCCAAGGCTTGATGGGGCTTGAGTTGGCTGGCGCGGGGTGGTAAACGCAACTGGCCTTTCGCCCAGTCCCAATGTATGTGTGTGTGTGTGTTTGTGTGTGTGATATAAGTGCAGTGCTCAGGCTCGAAGGTGCTTCAGGTATATAGAGTGAAAGCCAACTTCAGCAAAACCCTACTTTGAGGAGCCATCACACCTGATGAATGAGACCATTGATACACGTGTGTGGCATACAATCTGGCACATCATCTGCAAAAAAATGATGTTCGACCACAGGGTGAAGAGGGAGATAAATAGTGTACAGTTAAAAACTGTTTTTTATTTATTAAAATGTAATTTAATTTATATTTTCATTTCCTCCAATATGCTGAGAATGACTTGACTCAGCATTCGGATGGTGACTTTCAAACGTGTAGGTTTTTATTTAATGCAGCTCTTGATGAAGTTCAAGTCTTGAATACTTATTTCATTCAGTTATATAAACCATGGTAAACTCAACTATTCTGTGCTTTTCTCTAATATACCTAATTTAGCAAAAACACACACACACATAAAAATCTCTAACAATTTCAAGATACACTTACTGGATTTCACAATGGTACAAGAAATCTCGTTAAAAAAACCCCCTAAATTAAGTGAGTTTATTCTGAAAAGTAAAACAATCCAAAGGGAAACAAGCTTATTTTCAAGTTAGCAACTGTAAAGAACAAGATAGATAGATTAGATAGATAGATAGATAGATAGATAGATAGATAGATAGATAGATAGATAGATAGATAGATAGATAGATAGATAGATAGATAGATAGATAGATAGATAGATAGATAGATAGATAGATAGATAGATGGATGGATGGATGGATGGATGGATAGATGGATAGATAGATAGGGAGATAGATAGATAGATAGATAGATAGATAGATAGATAGATAGATAGATAGATAGATAGATAGATAGATAGATAGATAGCAACCAATATAAAACTGATACATTGTGCATCCCTGCAAAAAATAATTACATGATAATGTGAATCATAAAAAATACAGTCTTGCATGGTTTCTAAATGTCTTTCGATGAACTAAATTTACAAACCACGATCATTCTTGCTGCAACTGAACCTGTATTTAATATAGTCTAGGTCGTGTTTGCTTTTGCCCTGCATAGTTTTATACGTGGTTTTGCATTTCACACAAAGTGTCCATGTTGGCATCTGCCTAATTTGACTAGCTTTGACCACATGAGGGATGAATTTGCAGTAAAATGTAGACTTTGGGTGTATGAGTTTAGACGTCCTCAATAAAATAAATGGGAAGCATGTTTTTAAGCTTGATAAGCCTGCCTATTTTGCTATCCCAACTTGTTATATGGTTAGCAGCATTAAATTATTTGCATTTATCATCATTTTCCCAGCTGAACACGACTCCATCTGAACAGAACTACGACCCATTTTTTGGGGTTAAAGAACCTAAATTTCCATATTTTTACTGTGTTTACATTAGCAATATCCACATTATTATGCATCACATTCAAGTTTAGTTCTTGTTTCATCTGATAATGAACATCAAACCGATTCATGAAACATGATTCATGTGGCCTACATTAATCCAGTTGAACGTGGATGTCTTTTTCTCTGACAGATGCATTTCTCAGCTATAGCCAACAGGGTAAGTAGACTAGTTTAGGCGGACGAGGGAAAGCCAGAGAACAGCTCTCCATATTTATCTTGCCTTTCAGGAAACTCTGAGTTCTTGTAAGGTGGATTACGGAAGAAAATATTTAGTCAGTGGCAAGACAGAGGCAATATCTTGTGGAAGATGAGTCACTTGAGTCAACCTCATCTTTACACGGGTGACTGTAATATTGCATGATGTAAGTGGATGGGAGTGGTGGATTCCCTTGACACACTGGTCAGTACATTGAAATTATTGTTACTTACAGTAAATGACCCACTGTTACTATTAATATTTAAATATACATATCAAAAACCTTCTCCAAAAATACCAAGTTTGCCATCATTACCATTACCAATTTGTTTATTAAAATGGGGAATTATCCAAGTTAACATCAGTAAATTATGGAGTGCCAAAAGGATATGTGTTAGGCCCTCTGCTATTTTCAATATACATGTTCCTTGGTAATATTTTTAGAAAACATGTAATTAGTTTCCACTGTTATGTTGATGATACTATATATATTTCTTCACAACCAGATTAAATCTCTAAACTATCCAATTTGACAGAGTGTGTTAAAGATATATAATGTTGGATGACCAGTAATTTACTTCTATTACATCCAGATAAGACTGAGGCATTACTTATTGGACCAAAAACATGTACACAGAATCTCTTAGAATACAATTTGCATCTAGAAGGATGTACTGTACTTCATTCTCGCTCGTTAAACACCTGGGTGTTATATTAGACATCAACTTGTCTTTTGAAAATCATATTTTATATGTTACAAAAACAATCTTCAGAAACATTGCTAAGCTCCGGAACATGCTCTCTGTTTCTGATGCAGAAAAGTTAGTTCATGCATTCATGACCTCTAGACTAGATTACTGTAATGCATCACTAGCTGGATTTCCTTCATCCTCAATAAACAAGAAACAATTAGTCTAAAATGCAGCTGCTATTCTTACCAGGATTATCATATAACACTGATTGTATCATCTCTGCACTGGTTATAAGTTCCGTGTCGATGAAGTATATCGAAAATACTTTTCAAGGTATTGATTCATTTATTTATTTGTTTGTTTGTTAATTTGTCCAAATTCTCCCCAAAATGCATATTTTGTTATAATTTACTCACAAATTATGAAATGGTTAATATATTTATGTCAAAGCATAGGCAACTATTATGAATGATTAAGTCACCAATAGCATTACGTTTTTGGGGAGTCACACCAAACTGAACTAACCATGTCTTATTATAAGAAGGTCAGATTATGTGATATTTTAAGAGAAATATTGACCAGTCATGCGGGTCTGTTCATTTTTTTAATTTTTTTAATTTATTTTTTACATATAGAATGGAAATGCGGCTTTATACAGGTTTGATGTGTGGGTAAGTAAATGATGACTGCATTTTAATTTTGGCAAGAAAATCTTTGTGACAGTTTAAGTTTGATTTTACGTTTGTGAATGCAGAATGAGGAACGTCTCTACACTGTCCGATCATGAGACATCTACCATCATCACAAGCAACATCCCTCAGCTGGGGCATCTCATTGTCATCCGCTAGCCCATGGATGTGAATTTAGTGCTTTAACCTCGCACCCTTGGCTCTGTAATGCTTCAGACGGCTGTCTGCGTTTTCTTCATTTGTCAGGGTCGGGACAGGAAGCTGATGACTTCAGTTGTTGTGATGCATGCATAATGAACCAGCGCTCACAATGGCCCACCTGTGAGCAACAAAGATGCTCTCTTCTTTGGCTACGAGGTGCCCTCTCCAGCCCATTGTCCCGCTCTACAGATTCGACCCAGCTGCGTGGGCGTCCGGCCTCCATGGGTATTCATGTGGCCAAGAGTCAGAGCGTCAGTGAAAGGCGAAATCCGTGATTGTGCTCCCTCCCCCACAAGCCATCCCTGCACCCCAAGAAAGAGCTCTTTATCTGGGCCTGAAATCACGGCCAACCAGCTGTGTACAAATGTGTGGAGCTTGCGTTTTTTCGGAAACTCAGCTGTTGTTTTGTACTGAAAGACGAGCTTCCATCACACTTGCAGAAAACACTAAACGGTATTGGATGTTCGTGTTGGCTCCCTGGAAAAGATCCAGGATTTTCCACAAGGCGTGTGCACGTCGCAGCACACCACTAAATCTGGGAGATTTCAAAACGATCATGGCATCTGTCAAAAATCAACCAGGTTTTGTTCAGTTCAGAAAAGGACAATATCATTTTCCTGCTAAATTACTGGACGGTACAGAACAGTATTAGTCCAAAACTTTTACATTCACCGTTCCGGTAACACTTTACTTAAAGCCTTTATGCATAATGCATTATAAAGATATTAATGTGCAGTGATCTTTTCATAACTAATTATAACCAAAGAAAAAATGCATTACAATATTGGCAGATTCTGAAATTGGTTGTTTGTAGTGTTTTAATGCATTAAAAGTGAGTTCAATCAATAGATCAGTATTATAATGTATTATGTGGTTATTATTCATGAGACATACAATGCATTATAATGTGCATTACAAGGCATAATTAATGCATTAAACATACTTTTTATGATGCATTATATATAAAGGCTTTAAGTAAAGTGTTACCAAAGTTTCTCACTTACAAAGTGCTGCAGGGATGATGAATTTCTGTTGGCTAAACCTGGAAATAAGCATTTTAGCACGTCCGGTTTCATCGTCCTGAAGTCAATGTTTGTCTGTTTTTA
>CM038637.1:34778781-34781281 GCA_021554675.1 Leuciscus idus | reverse complement strand
CTTCCTTCCTTCCTTCCTTCCTTCCGTCCGTCCGTCCGTCCGTTCTTCCTTCCTTCCTTCCTTCCTTCCTTCCTTTCTTCCTTCCACACCAAACAATGACTGGTTCGTCTTCTACACGCACTGTACATGTTCTCGGTACCTTATTTTTGTTTCATGGAGGACTGATTGAACATGTGCACCAACTCCCGTGAACTGTGCAACAGCTTGCATATCAAGCTGAATTTTCAAGTTTTTGAATTCTTTTTCCATTTTTGTGTGTAATGTGCATCAGACGGTCCGTGGGCGTGCTGTCTGAGACTGTGCCCCGTCGCCTCTCTCTCAGCTTTAATGGAAGTATGCATTTGAGTTTGGAACAAAGCCTGGGAATACCAGAATGATTGGTGCATTTGTGCATAAGTAGTGAAAATTTAAATCTTCAAACCTTTTAAAGCCCTATGCATTTACAGTAATGGCAATGTCCCCTTGGTGAGAATTTGACAAACCCCCGCTAAATACATAATGCATGCTGGACTTGTTAATGAGCCAGATTTTCAGGCGTCATTCTGAATAAGTACACTTCTATGTGAGTGCTAATATTTGTTCCAGATTTCATAATTATATCAATTTCATCCGGACTAAATGCAGACTCAGACGGGTCTTTTGACTGAACTCAATGGGACACCGTGTGAAACTCACTGCACCCCTATAATGGGGGAGTCTGTATGCCTGCTGACTCTTGGAGCTGAGACAAAACCTGCATGGGGCGACAGAAGAAAAAAAAAGAGAGAAAAGAAGCCAATTAAGCCAATTAGGGATAATGATTTGGAAAATATAATTCATTGTGCAATAATAAAAAATATGCCTCGCTCAATTTCAATTTCAGTCTGTTTATCATAAAATATATAACATTGTTCTATGGCTTTTGGATACTTAAATGAAAAAATCTTACATATTGTACTTTTAACGTTTAATGCAAGATAAAATAATGGTATCACTTTATTTCAATGGTCCACTTTAGAAATTCTACTAACTTTGCCACTACATGTCAACTAGCAGTCACTAGTAAACTGTCTGCTTAATATCTGCTAACACTTTATTTTGATGCTACTCAACAGACATTCTACTGACTATAAGTAACTTTGCAACTACATGTCAACTTATTCTACTAACCCGAACCCTAACACCTAACCCTAAGCTAACAGTCTACTAACAGTCTCTGTATACTGTAATGAGAGTTAGTTGACAAGTAGTTGCAGAGTGTGGACCATCGACATAAAGTGTAACCAAAATAAAATGAATATAAAATACTTTACATGTGCTTTAATTTGTTGGTCAACATATTAACTTTTTTAAGAAAGACAAAAGTTAACATCATGATTTAAAATGTACTTTAAAGTAAAATTACAGTGTACAGTGTAATGAAAGTTAAGTTTTTTTTTCATGTTATTGCCTATTATCTGCAAGTACAGTTTATTTTTTATATTTTTTATATACTTACTACAAATGCACATTCAATACAAAGTTATTCTTTTTCAAAAGGGCTCATATGGGCTACTTTTATTATATTTTTAATGTGCTTTTATGTCCTCTTTGAACTTAAATGCTTCAGTCACCATTAATTGCAATTGCATGAAAAAATGCAACCAGCACATTGTTAAAAACAAAAAATCACCTTTTGTGTTCCACAAAAGAAAAATAGCACTGGTTTGTAATGGCATGATTAAATAATGTATTTCCATTTTTGGTGAACTAATCCTTTAATGCTTAGTAGGCCTTAGGAGACGGTTTAAATTACTCATGATCCAGGCATGCAGTTCCAGCGTGGAAATAAAACAGAAGGAATACCTTTATCAAAATGACAACTTTGACTGAAGCTCTTGAACTCGGTCTCCTAAATCAATGCTTTTTATATTCGGCGTCAAACTCCCCAATATATGTAGGAGACAGATGTCCACTCATTACAACTTCTTTTGACATTTCCTCCTATGGCCCAAAATGCCTCACTAGAGAGTCATTAGAAACGAGGGTCTGTTTAGTCTCCAGCAAACATCCCCCTCTGATCTGCTGTCAGCTGGATTATGAAGAGCATCATCAGTCACTAAGGACACACGTACACACACATTCATAAAAACAGACTCCAACCACTGACAACATAGTTATGTTCTGCAGATCATTTCTACCATATGGTCCCTTCAGTTCCTGTTTTCATGACTGTGAGTTTATTGAGATGCAATTACACCCTGATTAGTTTACAGTTTTTGCAGACTGAGGGCGAATTCACTTTTGCGTGTGGTATTTTGTCTTGTTCGCACACAATCTAATGTAACAGGCACTATCTACTGTACATGTTAGGACACTGTTGTTATTTTGAGTGCAATCATGCCTCCTTTCTATGTAAATTTGACTCATTTTACTATGCACCTTTTTCAGAAAAGTCAGTGCATCAGATGCTTTGTTTAAAAACTGACATCTTTATACATTTTCTAGACATTGTGGGACCAGTAGTTCATCAAATAATAAT
>CM038637.1:34771281-34776281 GCA_021554675.1 Leuciscus idus | reverse complement strand
CCAACCAACCAACCAACCAACCAACCAACCAACCAACCAACCAACCAATCTACCGACTGACTGACCAACCAACCAACCAAACAACCAACCAACCAACCAACCAAACAACCAACCAACCAACCAACCAACCAACCAACCAACCAACCAACCAACCAACCAACCAACCAACCAAACAACCAACCAACCAACCTACCAACCAATCTACCGACTGACTGACCAACCAACCAAACAACCAACCAACCAACCAACCAACCAACCAAACAACCAACCAACCAACCTACCAACCAACCAACCAACCAACCAACCAATCTACCGACTGACTGACCAACCAACCAACCAAACAACCAACCAACCAACCAACCAACCAACCAACCAACCAACCAACCAACCAACCAACCAACCAAACAACCAACCAACCAACCAACCTACCAACCAATCTACCGACTGACTGATCAACCAACCAACCAAACAAACAACCAACCAACCAACCAACCAACCAACCAACCAACCAACCAACCAAACAACCAACCAACCAACCAACCAACCAACCAACCAACCAACCTATCTACCGACTGATTGACCAACCAACCAACCAACCAAACAACCAACCAACCAACCAACCAACCAACCAACCAACCAACCAAACAACCAACCAACCAAACAACCAACCAACCAACCGACTGACCAACCAACCAACCAACCAACCAACCAACCAATCTACCCAAATGACAGACCGTCTGACCGTCCGACCAACTGACCAATCAACCGACCGACCATCCATCCATCCATCCATTAGAGGAAATTTCCATACATTTTAATTCAGAGACTAAAAACATGTTCACCATAGAAAAAGTTTTAAACTCATTATATTTATTACAATATCAAGATATCAAATGAAAATAAAAGCACCTTAGGTGGCATATTTCATTGTAAGTGAATATGCAAAATAAAACAAGGTGACTTTTACTGTCAGGAACAGTGCAAAAAAAAAAAAAAAAAGTCATGTAGCGTGCCAGCAAACCCACCCTGAAGATCTCACTCATTACACATGACGTGTGTCTCAGCGAAGGTATGACTCTTCTACTGCAAAGTTCCTTTGTTTACACTTCCCAACACAAAAGTAAAGGCCGAGCGTTTCTCACCTTTGCTCTGTGTAGTTTAACAGCACTGTTCCCCATCCAGTCGACAGTCTCTCACTTCCTAGCAGAGGGCAGGAGGTCTCGTGGTGCTGGCCTGTAGACACACAACAAAGAGAATACTGCTTTCTGTCTCTTTGCAGGTTGTCATGGTCTCGCTACATTCTGACTGGGTGTCCCAACAGTGAGCCGCCTCTGCTTTCAATAAGCAAACCCCAGGCAGCATTTGGACAATGTTATTGCTGTCATAAACATAACAGAGTTTTAATGTTTAGATGGTGCGTTGTAAGACATTTCGAGGGGGTTTTACTTCAAATGTTGGAACAAATAAACTGTAAAGAGACTGTAAAGCTGAGCCAGCTGTCGGCTGGAAAGAGTTTTCACTACCAATAGACAATAATGCTCATTAATTGTATAATTCCATAAGGAAATAAAAATCACAATTGAGAGGTCTCTTTTATATTAGAACCTTTTTAAAGGGTACCTTCCTAGTGACAGCTTTTGTACCTTTGTTCTGAGAGTGTAGAGTGTAGAGTTCATAATAAAACAGTGTTAGAGCTTCATTAAGTCCGATCTATAAGCAATTATTCTGGGATGTATTGGCGTAATATTGGCATTGGCATTGCATTCAGCCATATTAAACTCTGACAATAATGTCAAAAATGAAATGTTGCAGGCAAATCCCACTCAGGGTGTTGTCAGAATAAAGCATCTCTATGAAGTGGACATCCGCTCATGTCATGTTGGAGTTTCGCTCTACCTGGAAGATGTTTGGTGATGTGGAGCAGGCATTTGCTAACTAATGTCAAACATGCATGCTATTGAATAAGGATGCTGTGTATGAGGAGATTCTCATACATAAGCTGCTGACAGAGAGACATTTTGACAGAGGAATGAATGATCAAATGAAGATTTCCTTTTGAGTGCATCCAAGGCATTGGTTTTCATTCCTGTTTTAAACATTAATAATGTGACTTGATTTTGAAACTTAATATTTCATAGAGAAACACATTTTGGCTTGTTTCAGAGAGTATTTGTCAAGATGATTGCTATTGTCCTAAAGCATCAAGCACATAAAATAGAGTTGTGACTGGTTGCTAGAATGATTGTTATGAATGTCTAGGGGAAGTGTTTCTTCCTCAGATGACTATTTTAATAGACTTGGATTTAATTTTTTTCTTGAAACTTCATGTATTTAAACACGCACGTGTTCACATGCATTGGAATTGCTATACAGACACAACTGGATAGTCTTAATGAATATTGCAAAATGATTATATCACTAGTGATGGGCAATTCGCTTTAAAATGCTGTAAACAAAACAATGTTTTTGTTATGCCCTAGAAACCATTGCTATAATGACTTCTTTCCGTAATTTGCCATAAGCCACACAGTAAAAACCATATGCCAGAGTGAATCTCTAAAACAAACATTAAAAGTTAGATATCCAGCAAAACTATGCTGGGACTGTGACATCCCATATTACACTTAATTGCAACCAAATGGCAGTGAGGAAAAGTGGAAAATCCTCCAACCACCTGTTCGCTGAACTGTTTATATTTAACCAGAAATAGAGCCAGAGCCAGATTGCTCCCTCGTCCCCTAACAACCAGGATTGCAAGAAATTAAATTGTCTCATGAGTAAAGTTTGACCAAATTATTCAGATATCATTATCAAATGGGAAGTTGATCAAGACAGGGTCGTGCACCATTTAGAATGGAATTGCCTTTTAAATTCACAAACGCAAAGAGAATTGTAGTTTGAATCTGAATTTAAAGAAAGTAGAGTTAAAATAGAATGTGATTCAAAGAAATATCTATATATAATCTATATATTCATACACTGTAAAAAATTTGGAGTAGGATTTACTTGAAAAAAGCTTGCTAATTTTTTTCACTCTGAAAATGCTAGTAAATTTACAAAGTTTGCCAAGTAAAAACCTAAACATTTATTAGTAGCTTTAATTAGAAATCTTTAAGTTAAATTTACTTGGAATATGGAATTAAGTAAACTTTACTTAACCTAGTTAAGTGAAAGTAACAAAGATAATAAGTAATTTTAACTTGGCTAGTAAAAGGTTGATTGATATCGATTTAGTTGAAAATTCCTTTGCATTACATTTCACTCAAACAATAATATTGAATTATACCAATCATTTATAGTATGTGCTTTACTTAGATTATCTAAGTAATTTATAAGACATCATGTCAGATGTTAAGTCTCATGTGAATGCAAATACAGTACCTCAATACTTCGTAGACAATACACAATGACGGTAACATTTGATGGATCATTTTTGTGTTTGAATGTGTCATTTTGAGCAGAAAATTTACTCAAAATGTCACAAAATGGCAAGTTACTAATCCTGACAACAAAAGCAATGATAAAACAGTGTAAATACAGCTGGAAAACAGTGAAAAATGAACCTCATTAATTATTCAAGGTCCAGTGCATGATGGGAACCCCAGTATCAGAAAAGTTGAGTAATTTTTACTTAATTTTATTGAGTTGATATTTACGCTTTCATTTCTACTCGCTTGAAATAAGTACTGATATGGAATTTACTTAGTTTTTTTAATTCTTGCCTGGACTAACTTTTTCATGTAAATTACATTGTTTTTTTTCAGTAGTATTTACTTCACCAAAAAATCATTTTTTACAGTGTACATACATTTAACATATTTACAGAATGAATGAATGAATAAAAATACATATTAAAGAATATTATATATTTATATGGATGGATGGATGGATGGATGGATGGATGGATGGATGGATGGATGGATGGATGGATGGATGGATGGATGGATGGATGGATGGATGGATGGATAGATAGATAGATAGATAGATAGATAGATAGATAGATAGATAGATAGATAGATAGATAGATAGATAGATAGATAGATGTAGGTAATATGAGGGGTGAAACATTGATTTTTGATATATAAGTTTTGTTATGAATATAATACTTATAATTTTCCATAATTTTTTTTTCATAATTTTTTTTTTCTTCAAATATTTTGTACATTACTTTATATCTGCTATTTTTAAACCATTTTTAGGAGCAGACTAGAATATTTCATGGGCTCTTTAATATGAAATTACACTATTAGTCCTGTGTATCCCTCCAAAAAATTGTCACATTTAGTCTGTTTTGGTTTCATTTTCAAATACTTTCAGTTTGCTTCTCTTGCTTTCCTGTGCTCCCGCTCATCATTTGTTGTCATGGTTATTCATTATGTTATTAATTAGAGCACACCTGTTTATCATTGAGTTTGTTATCCTGTCTATTTAAGATCTTGAGTTTCTGCGGTTCATTGTCTGGTGTTGGTTGTTTCCGTATACACTAATTCTCCCTTTTGTGTTATTTAATTAAAGTTACTCTATTTGAACGGATAGCCTACCTTTCTCTTCGTCATCCTTTGTGGATCCTGTCGTGACAAAAATACAGTAATGTTGGGTTTTAAACATTAAAATTGTATTAAAATTTTCATCACCGTACCACATCAGGAACCCACATACAAAACCCAAATTGAAGTGAAAAAATTAACTTTTAACTAGAGAATACTGAGAGAAAAGGTATTAAGTAAGGTTCTAATTAAATGAAACCTCGCCTATTTAGATCAGAAACACATTCACATTGATTGCATGAATTCGGTTACTGCTCTAACGCCGCACTTGCCTCAAGTTTTGGCCCGTTGAGCATGTTACTGCTTCCACTGCTGAATGAAAAAAAGAGATAATGTTTGTTCCATCTGGGGCTGGTCAGACAGCAGAATTACAGCACAGCCATCCAAAAGGTTTAATCATTTCAAGAGAGTCAGAGGGAGACAGATCTGTGTGTCTGACACCTTTACACAGAC
>CM038637.1:34736281-34766281 GCA_021554675.1 Leuciscus idus | reverse complement strand
AAACTCAAACTAATCTCTGCTTTTACTCGTAGGCATAGCAGGAGCACGTCCACTTCTTCAACATCTCATATATATATATATATATGAAGAGTTCAGATGCAAAAGCCTCTGAGTGCCATTCTAGAATGATCCTTTTTATCAAGCTCGTATATTTAAGTTCAGCAATTTCACTTAAATGAGAATTAATAGGTAATCTTCATTGCCATTTAAGTGAAATTACTGAATTTAAATGTACAAGCTTGATAAAAATGATCATTCTAGAAGAAAATTTCAGATGGCACTCAGAGGCTTTTGCATCTGAACTCTTCATATATACACTGTATATAATATTGTAACGCAATATTGTAATGCATTTCTTTTAATAGTACATTTCCCCAACACTGGTTCTCACTAAAAAATGTACTATTCTATTGTAATTGTGTTTACATGATTCTGTAATTTTATACATTTTCTTTCAGTTTATAGTGTTATTAATTATTCAAAATGCAGTTTTGACTTGGAAATGAAGACATTTTGGAAATGTTTTCCAGATCAATCAATCAATCAATCAATCAATCAATCAATCAATCAATCAATCAATCAATCAATCAATCAATCAATCAATCAAATAAATAAATAAATAAATAAATAAATAAATACATAAATACATACATACATACATACATACATACATACATACATAAATAAAATGTTTCCACTAGTTTTTAAAGTCACCATAAAATCTAAATGGACAATTATTCAATTTTTATGGAATATTGCAGTATTTATTATACATAATTTACCCATGCACGTCTCCCCCCGTCTTCTCTTCTCTGATGATGTGTTAACTGACGTGAGGGCGGGGCAACCTGTCACTCACACACCAATAGCAAACCACAACCATCCAATCAATTCCTCACGGACAAAATCAAGCCCCGCCCACATTTGTTCTTCTTCCAGAAGTGTTTCACTCGGATATACGACACAATAGGGAAGAAAAGACACAACTTCTATTTCATGTTGACTTTAAAAGAAAATAATGCATGATTTAAATTACAACTGGACACTATTATTGTGTACATATTCATATGTGATGCATATTTGTGTAATTTAAACATTAATAGGAAATAGCAATACATTAAGTGATTTGATTAACACTATGGATTGTGCTCTTCTCTTTCCAACTATATGATTTACCTTTTGAATAATGAATTTCAAAAGGTAAATCATACAGTTGGAAAGAGAAAAGCATAATCCATAAGGCCCACATTTGGAATGCATTTAGCGCTCCTGATGGAGTGTAGAGTGTCCAGGTCTGAAACGTTCCAGAATAAAGTCATTGAGCAGAGATTCCGAGCTTGTTGAAGTCACTTTACACTGAGTTTGCGTGTAAGGTGCTGAAAGAGCTGCCCGCTGTGAAAGCCGATCGCACTCGAGGACCAGGGCTAAAGCTCGGCCTTATACAAACTAAACAAAAACATCTCACGGAGGAAATAACACAAGCGTCGCTAAGTTGTGAGAGATCGTTTATATGCTAAGAGAAAGTGTGGGCTTGTTATTCAGAAATGAATAAAAAAGGCTTCCACTCATGAATTTGTAAATCTAACACTTAGATATAAAAATGGGTTCTGTTGACCTGGGGGTGAAACAAAAACATATGTGATTCATTCCTGTGATTCAAAGCTGAATTTACTCCAGTCTTCAGTGTCACATGATCCTTCAGAAATCATTCTAATATGATGATTTGATGCTCAAGAAACATTTTTAGTCAGGATTCTTTGATGTATATAAAGTTCAAAAGAACAGCATTGTTTGTAACATTATAAATGCATTTACTGTTACTTTTAAACAATTGAATGCATCCCTGCTGAATAAATGTATAATTTTACTTTTATAAGTATAATGTACATTTAGTTATATGCACCTTCATGGGACAAGAAATGACTGCAGTAGTATATTCTAGTGTTCAGTGTATCAGACGCTGCTGTCACTCCAGTTTGAGCTCTCGGCTCCTGCGATGGAGTCTGATGGCTGTTTTGACTGCAGGTGCAGAAGGTCTGAGTTTGTCTGACGTATGGAGAGATCGTGTGATAGAAACATGCCACAGCAATCCAGTCTTGTGTCGGAGTGCTTCTATTTCCACCAGAGCAATGATACGCGACACCTCAGGTGTACAAGAAGGGGATTTTTTGAGACTGCACCTCAAAACACACACATTATGAATGTGCCATAAGTGATTTTGTTCCTCTGCATAAATCACTGATAAATCATCGTAAACCAGCCTAATCTGATCTGGCTGATGTGGTTTGCTGGATTTACAGGGGTTTTAGACACTTGTCACTTTATCAGGGTGGGAGATCAGAAAACCATCTTAATGCAGTAATGTTCAAATATTCAAAACCATATTGAATATTAATATACAATTCATGTTTAAATTAGATAATGTTTTTATATGACGTGCCAGTGAATTTATCAAATTAATCACAATAAATGATTAATTGCAGAATTTAATGCAATATGTACTGGTCAGGGGCATTTTAAAGTAAAAGTTAAAAAAATATTTTTTTATTGTTTTATTTTCATTTTCTATATTTTTATCACAGTTTAACCTGTTGGAAATAATCGCTGTGTGAAAATGTCTCTTAAAACTTTCATAAATGCAAACAAACATTGCATGGCTCAGCAAAAGATGCCCATCTTGAATATTAAGTAAATATTCAGTAAGTTTATATATATATATATATATATATATATATATATATATATATATATATATATATATAATTAAAGGGATAGTTCACTTTGAAATAAATTTTTGGTATGTTTTAGCTTACCTCAAGGGCATCCAAGATGTAGGTGTCTTTTTTTCCGCAGTAGTTTCAATTTTGATATTTTTAGGTCAAACCGTTCTTGTCTGTCAGTCATATAATGCAGGTCTATGGTCACTGTCTCAAAGAGCATGCACAGAGTCCAAATTAAAACAATTCCCCATCGTCCAAATTAAACAATTCCCCATCGTAAGTACACATTGATGGCCTAAGACACGAAACGAGCGGTTTGTGTGAGAAAACGAACAGTATTTATATTGTTTTTACCTCTTATACACAGCCATGTCCAAGTGATCTGATCTGACGTGTACGCAGACTGGTGCATAGATATATACACTAGATGTCGCCTTGTCTACGGCAGTTCATTGGAACGAATGTCTTTAAGGCGACATCTAGTGTATATATCTATGCACCAGTCTGCGTACACGTCAGATCAGATCACTTGGACATGGCTGTGTATAAGAGGTAAAAACAATATAAATACTGTTCGTTTTCTCACACAAACCGCTCGTTTCGTGTCTTAGGCCATCAATGTGTACTTACGATGGGGAATTGTTTAATTTGGACGATGGGGAATTGTTTTAATTTGGACTCTGTGCATGCTCTTTGAGACAGTGACCATAGACCTGCATTATATGACTGACAGACAAGAACGGTTTGACCTAAAAATATCAAAATTGAAACTACTGCGGAAAAAAAGACACCTACATCTTGGATGCCCTTGAGGTAAGCTAAAACATACCAAAAATTTATTTCAAAGTGAACTATCCCTTTAAAAAAAATCACATGATATGCCAATTAGTTTATCAAATTAATCACAAGAATTATTTCCTGCAGAATTTAATACAGAAACATAAATGAATAAATGTGGCATAATTGTATTATTTTTATTGTATTATAATTTTTTTGTTACAGTAAACTATTAAAATCGCATTATATTTATATTACTGAATTTAAAAAAGGTAATTGTGACTTTTTATCTTTATATTCTGACTTTTTTTTTATTTAATTTTTTTATTGTAGGATACAAACTCGCAATTCTGAGAAATAAATGCAGAATTGTGAGATTAAAAGTTGGCCAATTACCTTCTATATATTATACCTTCTATATATATATATATACATACATACATACATACACACTTATATTCCGTAGCGAAAACAAACTTCCATTGTTTTATTTACTCCCAAAATTGTTATTGATTGATTGATTGATTGATTGATTGATTGATTGATTGATTGATTAATGTCAAATACATTGGACAAGTTTAGTTTATTAGAATTAAAAAAGTATCATTTATTGTTTGTTTGCTTATTACAGTGTATAGGAAATGCTCAATGTGGGAAAATGTCTTTTAAACTCTTATAAACACACACACAAAAAAAATTGCATTACCCTGCACAAGTTGATTGAAACAAAACCAATCACATCAGATGGATAGATAAAAAAGAAGGTCAGTGGAGAAAGAAGCTTAAATCCAATCAGTGAACATGGCATTAAAACATTGATTGCAAATTGAGCGAAATTCCCAAAATCGTGTCTTGATTGAACTATATGAGATTGACCTTAAACACCATTGCCATTTCTCGCAGTATCACACATGGAGCTTTGAGTCCATTACCAGCTGCTTAAGACCTCGTGAAGCGATATTTCGTATTTTAGGGAACCGTAACACCAGCTCGACTGCTTGAGACTGATCGTTCCTGACTGCACCTCTCCCGACTTCAATCCCACCCTGGCTCTGTGTTACAGTCCTGAGATGGAGAAACAACAGCAATCCTGCAGGCCTGCAAGCAATCCGGGTGACCTGGGTATGATACCAGCACGGCCCCCACAAACATAATGCCCATAAGCCCCAAACCAGCGCAATTTGTTGGGGTGAAGGTGGAGAAATGGTATCAATCAATACCGGGGGGGTTTCGCTGCAGAATGAGCGCCTTGACTGCAAAAGCGAGGTTATGGGCATAAGGGGGGCTGCTATTTTTCTAATGGGGGGTTTGTTGAATTTAAAGCCTGTGACTGACTAGAGTCTGACAGCTCTGGAGACTGACACCTTCACTTTTCTCTGACAGGCGAGTGAAAATAGCAGTCTATGAGCGCTGACTCGCTGCTGTGGGGGAGAAAACACTGCGAATACACAGCACATCTAACACACACTTCTGGTCAAACGTTTGGAATAATACAGGTTTTGTGTTTTTGAAATAAGTCTCTTCTGCTCACCAAGGCTGCATTTATTTGATCAAAAATTCTGTAAAAATGTGGAATATTATTACAATTTAAAATAACTGTTTTCTATTGTAATATATTCAAAAATGTAATTTATTCCTGTGATGCAAAGCTGAATTATCAGCATCATTACTCTCAGTGTCACATGATGACAAAGCGGCTATTTACACTAAGCAGTGTTTATAGATTCTATTTACACTATGTAAAAATAGCAGTATTTTCTTTGCAACAAGTGCAAATAGTAGTTAGATACTATTTGCACCTCAGTTTTTTTAAAACAGTATGCAATAATAACATATTGAGTGTAAATAATTATATTTATTAAATAAATTACACCTTATTAGGACAATAAAGGTCTCCTTACACACACCCCTAACCCTATCTGATAAACGCGTTATTATTAAAGAACCGTTCGGCACTTTAATTCCACTTTTCACATATTTTCTTCATATTTATTGAAAATAAATGCTTATCTGATATGCGATGAGAAAAGGGAGCAGAACGAGTTCGGCAAAAGGTGGATTCGAACTTTAGTGTATAAATATAATTTTTTGTAGTTTTGTCTAGTCCACATTGGTGGACGGCGTTAGTGTAAACAGCTTCTACAACTCAGGCTATTTGCACTTGGTGTAAATCGACACGTTATAGATAATGGTTTTGTTCACAAATATGATCGGTGGATCAATGAAATCAATGTTACTAGGCATTTTAAAAGCAATGTTTCAGAGTATATCTCTGTCACTCCTGAATATTGAGTTAAATCAATGTCAAGATAAATGTGGAAGAGACGCTTAATGCTGTGAAATGCATCTTGGCTTCATACACACACATGTCAAATACTGCATGTGCTCTAATCTGTACCAGACTTTATTGTAATACATCAGATTAGTCATTTTATAATGACTGGGTGTGGCGGCTGTAAGATTTGCCATTATTTGCAAAAAAATCACAGCCAAACCAGTGCCCTTCAAAAGCAGAGCTGAACCCAGCCACTACTCTCTGCTATTAGAAGAAACTTCAATGAAGTCACATTTTTGGGAATAAATGCAACGACACTGCCAAGGTCAGTACATACTGTTGAGGGATTCTGAATCTGAGAAATATATTTGGATATAGCAGCTCTTTCTTACTCCCAGAAGGTTTCAAATATGATGTTTAATCAGGAAAGCAACATGTGACTATGCACACGCCAAAGGTGCCTTCAGCCTCTTTATGCTAAAACAGCCAATAACCTCATTGTTGTTAACAGAAAGAAACCTTTGGAATAAAAAAACAAAACATTTTATTATAAGAATAATTTCCATGTCGGTAAGATTTATTATGCTGAATTTAAGGCTGAATCAAAAATACAGTAAAAACTGTAATATTGTGAAATATTATTACAACTTAAAGTCCCCCTGTGGTGAAAATCAAGTTTTTAATGTTGTTTATATGTCTGTGTGGTGTTTTTAATATGTGCAAATTCATAAATCAACACCATTGCTGAGTATTTCCCATTCGCTTTCTCAGTCTGCCTTCTAACAATCATCAGAAACGCTTTGAACAACTCAGAACGTCAGTGGAAAAAAGCCTTTCATCATCATCGTAATATACATCATACACCCGCTATATTGCTAAATCTACCTGATTTTTCATATCAACAGAAAAATATACCGGGATAACCTGGCATCTCTAGAGACTCCCCTGCTAATGATATGCTAAAGCCCGCCGGCGCGTTGATCTGATTGGTTACAAGGTAGTTTGTGACGTCAGAAACACCAGCGATTTCAAACCGTGTTTTTGAGACTGTCTTTGGTTCACTGCAGTTTTAAGGAGAAACATGGTTTGTGTAACGTTAGCAACACATCATTAGCTCTCTTATAACATTGTCAAGCAAAAGGCTAATTATATTAAATACCGTTATGTGTCCGACGTTGTAAAGAGCGATAGCATTGTGCAGCGTTTACCTCAGTCAGTTGGTCGAGTGGATCTCTGAGCTGGTGTGAGTGAGTGGAGGCGGAGCTCATTAGCATATTCATGATCCACGTATAGGCTACTAAAAGAAGCAAGGGTGTAGAGTTGCATTCAAGCTATTTTAATGCATAAAAAATAAAAACAGCCACAGAAACTAAAAACTGATGAAAAGAGGAAAGCAACGGTCATGTCGCTAAAAGATGCAAAGGGTCACATTGGACAACTACACTGTAAAATTTGTGCAATTTGTAAAATTGTTATTTCTTTTATTGTTTTAACAATCTAAACTTATTGTACTGTTTATTCAATTGATTTGTCTAATGTTGAACTGGCAAAACTCAACTTTTGGGAGAAAGTAAAGCTCATGCTCAGGTTTTAAAAAAAATTTTTTTATACAAAATACACTGAACACAATTATAAAGGTTCACACTCCCAAAGCATCAAACAGTGAGTCCTGCACATCGCCAAATGTACACTGTAAAATATCTCAAATCATTATACACTGAACAAAATTATAAACGCAATACTTTTGTTTTTGCCCCCATTTTTCATGAGTTGAAATCAACTTTTTCTATGTACACAAAAGGTCTATTTCTCCTGCCAATATCCAACAACTTCACACAGCCATTGAAGAGGAGTGGACCAACATTCCACAGGCCACAATCAACAACCTTTTTTTAAATTGATTAATTTTAATTAATTTAATTTTAATGAATTTATTATTATTATTATTGTTATTATTTATAATTGGGAACCCCCGTGAGGTGGATGGATTATCTCGGCGAAGGAGAACTGCTCACTAACACAGATTTAGACAGATTTGTGAACAATATTTAAGAGAAATAGACCTTTTGTGTACATAGAAAAAGTCTTAGATATTTGAGTTCAGCTCATGAAAAATGGGGGCAAAAACGAACGTGTTGCGTTTATAATTTTGTTCAGTGTATAATGATTTGAGATTTTTTACAGTGTACATTTTGGTGATGCGCAGGACTCACTGTTTGATGCTTTGTGAGTGTGAACCCCAGTATTATCAGACGTAGGCATGATCCGAGGCGCTTGTAAAGCATTGCGGATCTCTGATCTGTGACTTTCGGGACGTGTTCTTTATGTAGCGAAGACTTGCGTCGACACAAGTGGAAATATTTTTCCAATCTGTATATTTATGGTGGCGAAACCGAAAGGGTTCAGGTTGGTAATTAGAAGTGCTAAGCACTTCATGATGTAGAGTCGGCCATGTTGCATTGTAATGAAGCGTGGAGTTACTACTGTTCCTTCTGGCTCAGAGTTTATTTGATTTCTTTATTGTAATGAAAGTCAGATGTGCCAGTGTTTACACCAGTTCAAATCAGTGACATGTTTTCTAATTAGCAGCAAATGGGCTTGGAGGAAAAGCACACATTTTTCTTCTTCTCTCCGGGTCCCGAATCAAACTTCCCATTTATTTTCATTAACACAGTTCGGCGGTGTCTGGGTACGCGGATCTGCGGTTTCCACAGCTCTGTTGCTGTTAGCAATTACATTGTGTATCGACGTGGTTTCATTATGTGGCACCTCTCTCTGTTTGGCGTCGGGCCTAATAGTGTCCACCGAGCTCATGTCTAACCAGTCATTTGAACGCTGATAACCTGCTTACAGGAGGGAATGATAGTTTGGGGATATAAGTGTGTGTGTGTACATGGAAAGCAGCAGAGATCAGCCTTTTTAAATGAAGACCTTGCCCACTTTTCATTGTGACTCTGCACATGGAGATCCGGTGATTTAGTGCCGCTGTTGGAACTGATTCTTTTTTTTTTCTTCTTTTTTTCTAAGTGCAACTTTTATGAGGGGTATAAAACATGAATGGGAACAAAACGTAGCAAATTCAATGACAATATTCAGGAAGCTATGGGAAAAAGAAAGAGACAAAAGTTTCTTTTTACCATCGCTCGCTGTGGGTATTTGATGGGGCCTCAGTATTGTAGTACAAATGAGCTCATTATAGAGCTCCTGAGGTCAGAGGTCAAACACGTGGGAGGGTGTGAAAGGAACCGGAAGTGGAAGGTCAGGTGTGAGATGTGGGACGGGGTGTATCTCTCACCGCTTCTCTGTGAACTTGAACATGCTAGTGAAAGGCTTTTGAAATAGGGTCATGTCTAAAATTATATTGCAGTTTTAAAAAAGAACAAAAAGTACAAAACAATAGAGCAATTAGTTTCTAAATACTATACATAAAATATAATATGTGAGACTATAAAATATAAAACAATTATATAAAATTGATACACACTTTTTTTTTTTTTATAAAAACTTAAGTAAAATAATATTTTTTTCTCAACAAAAAAATACATTTGTTTCTTAGGCTCAACCAATGTAATGACATTACAAATAAATTAATAAATGGTCCAAATCAATTATTATAATAAATTTGTTTTTTTAAATAAAATAATTATGCAAATAAATGACAAATTATTATAATAAATTTGTCAATGCAAAATACAAGTTTAAAACAACTGAACAAGTAGCATCTAAAGAGACATGTTTGTATATATATATATATATATATATATATATATATTGTATGTACATTTTTTATTTATATTTATATATTATACAATATTTCATGTAATTTGTATGATAATGAAATATAAATAAAATATTTTTGATTTACAATAAAAACGTAAATTTTATATATACACACACATACATTTTTTCAGCATTATACCGATCTCAGATCAGCTACCCAACTGAAACTCTAATGTTAAAAGCAGAAAACTGACTGTGGATCAGTGGAAGAGAGTGTGTGTGTGTGTGTGTGTGTGTGTGTGTGTGTGTGTGTGTGTGTGTGTGTGTGTGTGTGCGTGCGTGCGTGCGTGCGTGCGTGCGTGTGTGATCATGGCAGTGGAGGCAGGGTTCTGTTGGAGGGAAATGATTTCTGAAAGGAGAGAAAACAGCCCTAAATCCTGCAGTCAAGACACCTCCTGGAAACACTCCCTTTTACTCACAATTACTCCCGTTTTTTCCATCTCTCCTTCCTCCTCATCCTCCTTTGAAGCAACATGACAGTTGTTAAAGGAAATTGCTCTAATTGTGTGGATGTGGAGACTATATATTGCTAACTGACAGAGTCTATATGAAGCCATACTGCAGGTTTGAGCATCTAAACAATGACTTTAGTTTCCTTCAAAACACAGTTTAGTCTCTGATGGGCTTCGTGTCCTGCGGATCAGAGATGATCTAGCGCCAGCACAAACCAGCCGTGTGAAAGCCCTCATTTATCAAACACAAGAACAGAGCAGGAGCCAGTGGAGCGTCTGCAGGACACACTTTGTACTCTGGTGCAACTCCAAATTCATATTCATTTATTTGAACATGTTCTGAACATGCATTTGTTAAACTCTTGTTACGAAAGGACAGTTCCCATTCACATCTTGCATTACTGTAAAGTTGAGTGTCAGTTTTCAGGTACCAAATATTATTTGTATTAATTATAATATTCATGAGCACAACTCCATTTATTAATTTAGGAGAAACTTTTTTTTTCTTCAGATTTACTTGCTACTAATCTTAAAAATAAAAAACCCCAGCAAGTAACACATTAGTGTGACTTGAAATTTTGAAGTACTGAAATAGCAATATAATAATCTTTGTTTTATTTGCAACTTTGAAAAATCTTTTCTTTTTTTTTTTTTTTTTTTTTTGCACACCAAGCACCACCAGTTGAGATAAAGGAAAAATATTAATAAGGTTTACAAGATTATATATTGTCATAAAAGCCCCTGGTCATTAACTGCTCAAGTCAGACAATAGTTTCAGAGCAACTTTTTTTGTGTTAACAATCAGATTACCACAGAACATTTTCCCACTGCAGAATAACGAATGCTGACACAGAACATAATATTTCCAAAAGAGACATTCAGCAGACGTTTGGTCTAAAAGACCTCAGTTCCATGAAATTAACCACTAACATGCCATGCCAACAAAAGAACAGCTCAACCTTTCACTTCAGGCTGTTGTTGGTCAAAAAATGTCAGCATGATGTTTTTACTAAAAGTTGTTGTATGGATGAAGAACATTTTCCATCTTTGTCAATCCATAAATATATATCACATATAGCCAGTATTTACGTATAGGAAGAGGGAAAACATAAATAGAGACATGCTTGTGTTCAATACCGTGGCTTTATTGTTGGGCCAAAAGCATTCTGACATGTTCCATGACTGTGTGTTGCTGAAAGCACTGTTTGCCCGTGTTCTGCGACTGAACGTATACAAATGGGACTTAAATTGACCGGTAATGTAACTAAACAGTACACTTCCCTAATCCCCTGGAATCAGAAGACAAAATGTTGAGGAACTACTCAATTAAACAAATGCATTGTATTCTTTTAAATGTGCAACTACTGTAACAATACACTGGAGAAAAAGAAAGGATTTATTTTAAAACCATTCTCACTGTAAATTTCACAAATAATTCACAAAAAATGGGCAATAACACAATGAATTAAACTGACATTTTTGTCAATTTTAGAAAAGACTGCAATATTATTTTCTTGTAAAATGTATTTACAACTTTTTTTTTTAATCTACAGTTTATGTATTTCACATTGATGTAAAATCCTTTCAAAGATCTTATAATATATGTATATATATACAAACACACACACACACACACACACACACACACACACACACACACACACACACACACACACACACACACACACACACACACACATATATATATATATTCACATATTTCTTTCATATCTCTTTTTTCTTTATACTTTATATATATATGAATTTAGTTTATTTTTCTTTCTTTTCTGTAATTAAATTGTTTAGCTTAAGAAACAAAATGATTTTTTTTAAATAAATAAGATATTTTATTTATATTTTATGCTATATCATTTCATACCTTGATTAAAGGAAAAACTGCAAAAAATAAAATTGATATATCATTTAATTTTACATTCAAAACAATTGTTTATATATATATATATATATATATATATATATATATATATACATACATACATACATACATACACACACACACACACACATATATATATATATATATATATATATATATATATATATACATGCAAATATTTCTTTATTATATAATTTAACTAAATAATATACGTTAACTAAATATTATATAACTAATATAACTAAACATAATTGTTTTGAATGTAAAAATAATTGGTGAATCAATTTTCTTTTTTTGCATTTTTTTTTTAAATAATCAAGATATGAAATGATATGTTATATTCTTCTCATATACCTGTTAGGCAGCATTACATTATGTTTCATTCTCAGGCAGGTTTCGGCCCATGCCGTTTCCCCCAGGAGTCAGATACTGAGCCAAAGGCTGACAGGTACACTGCAGACAGACCCATTAGGAGCAATTTCGGGGATTCCCATAAATTACTTTAAAAAAAGGCAGTTCATTTTTCCAAAGCGTTTGCGCATGTCTCCAGAAGTGTGGAGAAGGGGATGTTAGGGAACGTTCCTCCACCGCATGCTCATTTACAGAAGTTTCCCTCCACCTGTTTGTGCTTGTTGGTGGAGGTTTGTGTTGGTGACCTGAATTTACTTAGAAGAAAAAAAAGATGAAATAAAAACAAGCCTAAATTACAAGCCTAGACATTGGCACATTTCACTGAGTAACTGAGCAGCCTTTAATTATGTCCTGTACAGGTCTGTACATCAATCCAGCCTCAGACACACCTTACGCATGCTAATACACTTCTAATTTACCAAACACATGTAAACATGGGCCTACTCTTGAGAAATTGCAAAGTACTGTGTCATTTGGGTGCTTAACAATAATAACCGCTTAAACAAGATGAACTCTAATCTTTAATTATAAGGTTTTTGCTGGATCATTTTTGTGGATGAAAGAGAAACGACTAACTGAACACAGGGGCATCAGCATTAAAGAGAGATGTCATATACTGTAAGAGACAATGCATGCTTAACCGTGTGGAATTTTTACCCCGCATTTGTGCTAAATCATTCGTTAATGTATGCAATTGTCGATGTATACAATGTTTCTTTTGTAGTACTGCCTCATATGAGGTGCATATATAGACTGTATATATATATATATAAACATAGTTTTAAAATGTAATGTAACAAAAAATGCTTATATAGAATTTCCCATGTCCCGTCTTCTTAACTTTGGTAAAAAAAAAAATAAATAAAAAAACACCTGAGAAGTCACATGACCTCAGAAACAGGAAGTAGGAAGTGTACATCAACTCAGATGCACTTCACAGAGTTGACTTTGGGGTTGTTAATATTGTGACTACATACAGTGCGTGCGTATTTTCATCTTAAAGCTGCTCTAAGCGATGTTGGGTGACGTCACTTCTTGTTGAAGTTCAAAGTATTGTCAAACAAAACGGAGGCTAGCTCGACCCTCCCTCCTCCTCATCCCGTCCCCTCCCCCTCCCTTCCGTGCTTCCTGAAACAGTCATGAACCATTTAGAGAAAACAAACTGGATTTACCCTGTCCGGCAGAAACAGCGCCTCCTGAGTGTCGGACTGGAAGCTCTTCTGCCAGCGGAGTTCTCGCCACCTTTTCAACGCTTTTCCGATGTAAATTTGGGATTTCGCGTGTTCCTTCTCCTTTTCCCTATTCTGTGTTATTTGTTCATCGAAACGTCATCTCTTTGGTCGTGTGTCGGACATATAAAAATTCTCAAGAATCAAAATTTTTAACGTTAGGTCGTTGTTGTTGTTTAGGACATCTCTCCTCTAGCTAACTTCCCTCTTCATGCTTCTCTCTCCTCCACCCCCCACACCCCCCTACATGTGCACGCGCACTAACCACCCAACTCCCACCCTCAAATCATTCTTGTCTGTTATTGGCTGGAACACTGTTTGTTATGTTTTGTGGTCCAGGCTGGGCCAGTTTGTTTTTGTTGTTGTTTGTGGAGCCTGGGGTGTCTACAGAGACCGCGTTTTTTTACAGTGTGTTCAGGGGACAGGCAGCTAACGGATAGTGAGGAGATGTTTGCTGGATGTGACAAAAAAACAATTTGGCCTAAAAAACGCGTGACATCGCTTAGAGCACCTTTAAAATCCCTCTAATTGTCTTTACATTCCAGAAGAAGTTGTGGTTTTACAAAATATTTACTGTTGTTGGAAATTTTCACTAAAAGTTCAATACATTTGAAACAATTACCAGCCATGCGTCATCATGCGACAGAAAGCTGGCGCTCCAGACTGTAATGAACGCGCTCAGGACTGTTTGCCGAAGCTGTGGATTACAGGTAATAATGTTGTACATAATGCTCAGAAGCATGTATCGTGGGGTGTGAGTTTTCTGTATGCATACTTTGTTCTATATTGTAAATATACAAATGAGTGTGGTATTCATAAAGGAAGTGTTTATTTATTCTCTTTCACACTCTTGGTTTTAAAATAAGAACATTTGGTTTGTGTTGTGAGGCCGATTGTGATCTGGTACATAAATATTTAATGTCCTAGCACTGTATCCCATGTTTGCTTCTGTGTGACTGAAAGTCTTCTACTGAGCTACTGGTTTATTTTGCAATGGCTTTCATGGAAATATTTAGTAAACCCTTGTTGAGTCATGCTTCAGCAACCAGGCTTGACACACACACACACACACACACACACACACACACACACACACACACACACACACACACACACACAGAAACCGAACCCCTTTTTGTTCACAAAACAATTTTGACAGAGACTTGGAAGACATTGTACAGGAGGCAAACCCCCAGAAAGGATTACTGAGCGATGGAGAATTATGAGAAAGAGACAGCAAATATTTCCACCAGATAATGGCAACCATTACACTTGTTTAGATAATAATATGGGATTACGACCACACTTTGGTAAAGAGTTGGGGAGGTGTGAAGCAGCGCTACATTTCACTTCAATCAGAAAGAGAAATGAGAAACATTAGTCATTTCACAATAAGCCTCTGGCCTTCAAGATACTTCTGGTGAATAATTGTCTCTCTGCTTAGGATTTATGATTGTTTACTAGACAACTGGGCTGGACAAAACTGCGAATCTCTGAATTGGTCAAACTCCTCAGGAAGTTGAACTGGAATGATAGGAAAATTAATTTTATGAATTCAGATTTTTATTTATTTATTTTTATTTATTTTTTAAACTGTTAGAATTCAAAATTAAAACCTAATATAAATTATATAATTAGTTTTGACAAATGATGCCTATTGACCTGTTGAAGCATTCATCAGTCACCAAAACTGATTAAAATTGTGCTATAGAGCACACAATGTTCACCATATATATACAGTGAGGAAAATAAGTATTTGAACACCCTGCTATTTTGCAAGTTCTCCCACTTAGAAATCATGGAGGGGTCTGAAATTGTCATCGTAGGTGCATGTCCACTGTGAGAGACATAATCTAAAAAAAAAAAATCCAGAAATCACAATGTATGATTTTTTAACTATTTATTTGTATGATACAGCTGCAAATAAGTATTTGAACACCTGAGAAAATCAATGTTAATATTTGGTACAGTAGCCTTTGTTTGCAATTACAGAGGTCAAACGTTTCCTGTAGTTTTTCACCAGGTTTGCACACACTGCAGGAGGGATTTTGGCCCACTCCTCCACACAGATCTTCTCTAGATCAGTCAGGTTTCTGGGCTGTCGCTGAGAAACACGGAGTTCTCTTACGAGAGGTCTCTCGTACTGCGTAAGATATCTTACGCTAGGGGAAAATCCTTTTCCGCGAGATATTGAAGCCAAAAATTATCCTTAATTTTTAATAATGCAAAACGCGTTGCGGCAGCATGCAGACATAGGCGAGACAGCTCGCGCGCCTATTGGCTGCTCTGCGGCAACTGCGGAAACGGGCGTGGTCTAGGCCTATAAATACCGCTCGCAGGCAGCTATTATCTGATTTTTCATCCTTCAAGCGAAGCACACGCATCGCTGGAGCTGGAGAAGAAGCCGCGCCGTCTGAGAGAGAGCACCTTCAGCGGGACGAGTCACTAAAGTCGCTGGCCGCGCCGCCTTCCTGCCTTCCTGCTGCGCTTTCCGGCGCTTATATCCTTTCTATTACTCTGTACTCTGTTGCCCAGCGGGTCCCGGAACCTTCCCCCAGCCGCCAAAGCTCGCCGGTTCGCCCGCTTGCTTCACCGGCTTCGTCAGCCTCTCTTCCTGATGGACAGCGGCCGCTGTCTGCCGCCGCTTCCGTTGACATCGCTGACGAGGAAGCCATGCTGGGAGAGGATGATTCCTGCTCTATCCTGGCGTCAGGCAGTGAGGATTGGGCGGGCTCTGAGGACCCCGCGCCCCCTGCCCACACACCGTCAGGCAAGAGAGCGTCCATCGAGACGGAGCTCATGCGAGTACTCGCACAGGCCGCGGCGAGCCTCGGCCTCGAGTGGTCTTCGCCCGACCAGCCCGCTCACAACCGGCTGGATGGCTTTTTCCTGCCTGGGGAGCGCGCTTCGCCTGCGTCCAGACCAGCGCCTTTTCTTCCTGAGCTACACGAAGAAGTCGCTAAGTCATGGAACGCCCCCTATTCAGCTAGAGTGCGTCCTGCTGTCTCTTTGGCATTCTCTGCAATCGACGATGCCAAGAACAGGGGATACCTTTCGCTGCCGCCGGTCGAAGAGGCGATAGCGGCCCACTTATGTCCGCCCTCCGCTGGACGGCGCGCTAAGCTGGCCCTACCCTCTAAAGCTTGCCGCACTACGTCAAGCCTGCTCCGCCGCGCTTTTGCCGCCGCCGGGCAAGCTGCATCAGCGCTGCACACCATGGCCACGTTACAGATTTTCCAGGCCGACCTCCTCCGTAAGCTGGACGAGGAAGGACCTGACGCGATCTGCGTGCCGGACTTAAGGAGTGCCACGGACCTCGCTCTAAGTCTGCAGCGCAGGCCATTGGACGGAATATGGCTTCTCTCACTGTGACCGAGAGACACCTCTGGCTGACGCTCTCGGAAATGGCCGAGTCCGAGCGCACCGCGTTCCTCGACGCCCCGCTTTCCACCACAGGCCTCTTTGGATCCTCCGTCAAGGATTTTGCGGAGAGATTCGCAGAGGTACAGAAAGCGTCACAGGCTATGAAGCACTTCCTCCCGAAGCGCTCCAGCTCTGCAGCAGGCCGTGCGAAGCCGTCTGCACAGAGCTCACAGCCCCAGCCACCGTCCACTGCTGCCACTTCGCAGCGCCGCCAGGCCCGAAGCGCGAGACCGCGCTCCCGCTCATCTGGTCGCCGCCCCGCTGTGCGTGGTCCGCGACCTAGGATTGCGGTGAAACCCGAGGCCCCGAAGTCGTCCTAGCACGCCTAGGAAAACGACGGTGTTCCAGTCCCGCTGCGGCCGGACTCACACCAAAGGTATTCGCTCGTCCAGTTCCAGCAAATGTGACTGTTCCAGTGTTTTCTGCAGCCAACAAGCCGGTTCTGTCACCCGCTTGCCTGCACACAAATGCCGTTTTCACGGCTACCCAGATAAATCCCCAAAAGAGTGGATTTTCTGGTGTCCCGGCCACGGCCGATGGTGTCTCATGTGTAGTAAGAATGCCCACTGCCCAGTGCCCATCCCTACACACAAAACCGACTCAGATTGGTTGCGCTTCAAACATGGTGAATGTGCCCACTACCCAGTGCCCACTAACGCCACGTTATGCATGTCTCACGGTTTCTGTAAAAACGAAACCAGCGTGCATTCGCTTCACTCAAGCGAACAATGCTTTCGGTGTGATAAGTGTGCCCGCTGTCCCGCGCCCACATCCACACATAGACATGACAGTTCCTACGGGAACCGCCCAGCCCTCCCCCTCGCGGCTAACCGCCGCAGAGGAGTCGAGCGCGGGCAATCTGCCCGCTGTTATCAGCGCGCCCCATGCCTCAAATGTCACGAGCACGACGCTTGTGTTGCAGCACGCCGAAGCTTCTCCATCGCTGAGCGAACGGAGCGCGCTTCGTATTCAACCCCTAGCTATTCATGCAGACGCATGGGCAAAGCTGCCCGGGGTTTCGAAATGGGTGCTGGACATTATAAAAAGAGGCTATTCGCTACAGTTTCGCCGGCGCCCTCTCCGCTATGCGGCGCGCGTCGAGACCACGGTAAAAGCAGAAGTAGCACATTTACTTCGAGCCGAAGTGGCGAAACTATAATTCACTATTTGGACCTGGGTGTGAGTCAAACTGTTGAGCCTCTCTCTCAAGTTCAGAGCGAAGGAGGGCTATACAGCAGATACTTCCTGGTACCGAAAAAAGACGGGGGTCTCAGACCCATACTAGATCTAAGGCAACTGAACACAGTGCTTGTAAAGCGACGGTTCAGGATGCTCACGACCAGACAAATCCTCGCGCAGGTTCGCCAAGGAGATTGGTTTGTGTCAATAGATCTGAAAGACGCGTATTTTCAAATACAGATAGCGTCACGTCACAGGCGATATTTGAGATTCGCCTTCGAGGGCCAGGCATATCAGTACACAGTCCTGCCGTTCGGCTTATCCCTGGCACCCCGTACATTTACGAAGTGCATGGATGCGGCGCTCGCACCCCTCAGAATGAGAGGCGTGCGAGTACTGAACTATTTGGACGATTGGCTGATTCTAACGCAATCGCGCTCAGTGCTCATAGAACACACGACCATTTTACTCGATCACCTCGAGATTTTGGGTCTCAGTGTCAATTGGGCGAAGAGCTCTCTGTCACCCAGTCAGAAGATATTTTTCCTGGGCACAGAGTTGGACTCGCTGTCCATGATAGCGCGACTAACACCACAGCGCGCGGTCGACATTCAACGCACAGCGAACTCGTTCCGCTGCGGCACGTCTGTCCCGCTCAAGAGATTTCAGAAGATGCTGGGTCTCATGGCCGCAGCATCATCAGTACTCCAGCTGGGCCTGCTCCGCATGCGCCCGCTGCAGTTTTGGCTGAAAGCACGAGTCCCACGCCAAGCGTGGGCGTCCGGTTTGATTCGCCTCAAGGTCAATCAGAAGTGCGTCACAGCTCTGAAACCTTGGAGAGCAAACGACTGGTACCAGTCAGGTGTAAGCCTGGGGACTTCCTCGAGGGTGAAAGTGGTGTCCACCTCGGGATGGGGAGCGCTGCTCGAGGGCAGACCGTTCTTCGGCCAGTGGTCAGAACGAGAGAGGCTCCTGCACATAAACTGCCTCGAAATGTTGGCAGTAGACAACGCGCTGACGCGTTTTTGTCCCCAAATAAAAGGACGCCACGTCCTGGTCCGCTCGGACAACGTGTCTGTGGTGTCCTACATAAATCGCCAGGGCGGCCTCAGGTCCAGGAACCTGTACAGGCTAGCAGAACGCCTCCTGGTGTGGGCCCAGCGCAACCTGCGCTCGCTCAGAGCAGCGCACGTGCCTGGGATCCTGAATATAGGACCAGACAAACTGTCCAGGAACAATGTTCCGGCAGGCGAATGGTCTTTACACCCACAGACAGTCCAACTGCTGTGGAAGAAATTCGGCAGAGCGGAAGTAGACCTGTTCGCGTCTCAAGAAAACGCTCACTGTCCGGAATTTTTCTCCAAGAGCAGGGACGCGCTGGCTCATGTGTGGCCACGCCGCCCGCTTTATGCTTTTCCCCCCGTCTCTCTCCTGCCTCAGGTGATAGAACGGATCAGGGAAGAAGGATGCTCAGTACTGCTGGTGGCACCGTTCTGGGAAAACCAGCCTTGGTTCCCAGTCGTGATGCAGTTAGCAAGCACTGTCCCGTGGCCAGTACCAGTGAGGAGAGACCTCCTCTCTCAGGCCCACGGCTCGATCTGGCATCCTCACCCGGAATTGTGGTCCCTTCATGTCTGGGCCATCAACGGGTACATGTTGGACTCCCTAAAGGAGTATTAAACACGATCACGCAGGCTAGAGCTCCGTCTACGAGACGGCTCTACTCCTCAAAATGGTCAGTGTTTTCGGGCTGGTGCACAGCCCGTGGCGTGTCACCCACAGACTGTGGGGTGACGGAGGTGCTTTCCTTCCTACAAGAGCTGTTGGATAAGGGCAGGGCCCCTTCCACGCTCAAAGTTTATGTGGCGGCTATAGCAGCGTTCTCAGAAACAACGCTTGGTCAGTCAATAGGAAGGAACGAGTTGGTCATCCGCTTCCTTAGAGGAGCTAAGAGACTGAATCCTCCCAGACCCCCCTCAGTCCCCGTATGGGACCTTTCTACGGTTCTGGAAGCCACGAAAGGTGCACCATTCGAGCCTTTACAGTCAATTGATCTGAAACATCTGTCTTTCAAGACTGTGTTTCTGCTGGCTCTCGCTTCAGTGAAGCCCATAGGGGACTTACATGCGCTCTCTGTGAGCGCGACGTGCATGGAATTTGGGCCTAATGACTCAAAAGTTATACTCAAACCTAAGCACGGTTATGTTCCGAAATCCCTCAACACACCGTTTAGGGCGCAGGTTATCTCCCTGTCAGCCCTACCGGTCCCTGATGAGGAAAGGGACGCGGGCCTCCTTTGCCCGGTCAGGGCATTACGAGCTTATGTGTCTCGCTCGTCTGTCTTCAGACAGACGGAGCAGCTCTTTGTTTCATTTGGCGGGCGTTCTAAGGGACTAGAACGCCCGCCCTCTTCTAGAGAGAACCGAGGTTACGTTAGTAACCGAGTACGTTTGAGCTCCCTCCAAAGATTCTCTATTGGGTTTAGGTCTGGAGACTGGCTAGGCCACGCCAGAACCTTGATATGCTTCTTACAGAGCCACTCCTTGGTTATCCTGGCTGTGTGCTTCGGGTCATTGTCATGTTGGAAGACCCAGCCTCGACCCATCTTCAATGCTCTAACTGAGGGAAGGAGGTTGTTCCCCAAAATCTCGCAATACATGGCCCCGGTCATCCTATATATATATATATATATATATATATATATATATATATATATTTTTTTTTTTATATATATTCAGGTAGCTTTATAAAAATAAATATTGACCATCATTTTGGGTCCATAAAATGTAATTAAAGTATAATTTAGCTGCATCAAATTTGAGTTGGTGCATTTTAATCGTTCTTAAAGCAATTATACAATTGTATTTAAATTTCATTGCATTTGAATCCAAGTTCAGATTACAGTTGTGCATCCCGTTTGCTTAATTCAAATTCAGGAAATGAATTTCAAAGTCATTCTGTACAACTAGAGTCTGAACGTCATAATCCTGGTAGGAAAACAATGACAGCTACTTATTATCTGACTGTAAAGCACTGAATGATGCCTGGAGTCACAAGACCTGTAGAAAACAGCCCTGAAGTTTGTGCTGAAATGACAGCGTGTTTTCCTTTGCTTTAGCAAGCACATTCTCCTTCACCAAACATTCAGATGGTACATACCTCACAATAAACACATATAGCAGGCTCAGTTTTTGTGATATCAACTTAAAATTTGGGTTACACTCTAAAAAATGCTGGGTTGTTTCAACCCATGTTTGGCTCAATAAACCAACCAGTGGGTTTTTCCATATTTGACCCATATTTTTTGGAGTGTAGACATATGGATTTGCTATTAATTTTAGGGAGGTGTTCATACTTGGCAGGTTTGGTTTGATTAAAATGAACTCTGGTGTGATTGCTCTGTTAGTGCGCTTCATTTGAATAAGTGTGAACGCTGCCATCCGAACACTGATGCGCACCAAACAAGCGGACCACGACCCTTGAAAAACTGGGACTCAGTTCGCTTCCAAACGAACTCTGATGTGGTTTGAGTGAAATAACAGATGGACCAAAGATATCTAAACAAACCAAAAACAGGAAGTGATGTCACAAGATGTGACCCTAAAAAGGACCGAATGCACCTGGTTCTTCTTGTCATACACTCCATGGGGGAAAATGGACCAAGCCAAAAAAAAAAAGCTAAATATTTATCTTTTAATGGTGCACAGTTTACCAGTTCAACCACAAATCACTGCCTGGGAAATTACCGTAGGTAATTAATTTAGTACAGGATAGCCTTTTTCCTTTGTCTTCTTTAAATGTTTAAGCTGTGTGGGTAAACTTGCAGACAGATATTTACAGGAAGAAGAGCCAATGTTCTTCCTCTCAATGTTAATGGCTTGATCTGTTCATGAGAAGTTGAAAAATGTCTCCCAGTTAGTTTGAGTTTAATACAAGACCAAATATTCACTATATGGTTCAAATCTGGACTCTGTCCAGGCCAAAACATGAGCCTGATAAACTTGGTCTCAAGCATTTCTTGGTTGTCTTCGTAATTTATAAAAGCCATTTGTTTTACATCTTAAGGTTCGGTGTTAAAAATGAACACTAAACGAACCAGGACTAAATGGATCATTTTCTTATTTGTTCAGGATCATAGAACCGAAGAAAGAGAATAGAACTACAAGTGTGTACACACCCTTAAATTAGAATAAATGTATTGTTCAGTACATTTGTGTTACAGTAAACCTAAACATCTATAACTTTTTTATACTCTTGTGCATTTCTGCAGTGCATTTCTGCAATAATCTGAGTGTCAGAACAACTATAGGAGTGTGTTTCAAAGCATTCATAAATTACAACATTTCAGCTCGGATCTGTTCAAAAAGGGGATGACAGATAAGAGAAAATAATGAAACAACAACACAAATAAACTGTTTGCAGCTTCTTAATCCACTAAAAATAAGGAGCAAAACCTCTGATTCTTTGCTTCTTCTTAAGTGAGACCTTGACAGGCTTAATTTTTTCCCCCTTGACAAATGGTTAAAGGTTTCTGCAAATCCTGTGAAAATAAAAAAGAACAAATGTCTGGGTCTAGTAGGCATATTCAGACATGCAGTAGGATAACAAGTCTGTGGTGGTGAAATCTGACCTGGCTGGACTGCAACCTGGACCATACTCCCAACCACAAGCTACCTTCTTTCCATTTATTAGATTTACTGTAATACATTTTTTTTTCTAGTTTCTGCTAAAGTCATGCTTACCTGGGTTAACACCAATGGACCGAGCATCTCTTTTAATTTAGGTTGCTCTAGAGACTCCACACACCAAATGTCGGGCACCGCTGCACCTCAATTATGGTTTTTGGAAGTAGTTATGCATAAGCTAATGTAAATGTTTATGATAAAACGTTAAAAAAAAATCCTAAATATCCTCAAATATTCAGGTTTCCAGTTCTTTACTTTGCCTCCCGGATGGCAGCACAGGCCAAGACATCACCTGATACCATCTAATGCCAGACAAGAATATTTTTTGATTGATTGCATGTGCCACTTTCAATGAGGTATTAGTGGTTGTATGAAGGATAAAGGATGGGGAATTTTGGCATGCTGGAAGATTCTCAACCCCACAATTGTGTAAACCAATCAGAGAGATTATACACAGTGGATTTACCACAATGCCAAATGCTTCGCAAACTACGTGAAGCTTCAGGTGTGGTGTCTGTAATGGCTTTAGCTGTGAAGATTCACAAATTGTTTGTTGTCGCCCTTGCAAAGGTCGATTTACTTCTGTGTGTCGTTCCTCTTTCAAACACACTCAAATGCTCGTATATGATAAACTGAATATCCAAGCGAAATCTCTGGTGATGGCTTTACCATCTTGATTGTAGTAACGTCATGCAAACGTTCAGGTACTTAGTTTGGAAAACACAGACAAATCTCAATGTCCCCTTTTGAAGGGTTTTGTTATGGTAACCTCTCAATGTCGTAAGTCTTCCGCAACCACAAAGACATACTGAACCTAAATCAAAATGAAAAAAAAAAAAAAAAAGTTTTAAACTACCTATTCACTGCAGAGGTCCATTAAGATAATTTTTCAAGGAAAGGTCGCTTTAGGCCAGCATTTGGTTACTCAAAGTGATTTAGGTTGTGCAGTTGTGGAAGACTTTTATTTTCAATGTGTAGTTAAACTATATTCAAAAAGGATGTGTATTTTTGGAGAATTCCACTCAATTTCACTTTCCTAGGCTAAATAAAATGCCCAAAAAAAGATCCCCACAGTTGGCTCCAGTTGAGCTGATGCTGTTTTTTGCAATGCTTGCTCAGGAACCCAGAATCGCGCCCAGAACAGCAAGTGTTTTTCCAGCACCCCACAGGGCAATGCATCCTCCCCGGCCCACATCAGGACGAGGGGGGAAAATATATCCTTGGAAATGAAAGACTGGCAAAATGTTATTACAGGCAAATGCTTCAGAGATTGAGCTTTTCATAGCATCTATGTTTGCTCTTATACAGTACAAGTCACGTGATAAAACGCTGATAAATACTCTTTAAAGCAGCACTCAGTAGCTTCGGGATTTCTTCGCTGTATTCTCGCTTTTTGCTCGCAGGTTTCTCTCTAGAGCTCCCCCCACAGCTTCGGAATAGATATTTGACAACGCTGTTATAAAAACTCGTTGTTGATTCTCAGACACCAGAGGCTATAGATCAACGACATCAAAGCAGATGGGACACTCTTTAAAACGTCTTCTTCATTCGGGTTCGGACAGCGTGAGGGAGCGCAATAATGACAGCATTTTAGCAGATTTCTTTTGGCCGTAAAGCAATTGTTTACATCGCGAGACCTGATATCACGCGAGACTTCCTGACGCAGCGGCCGGCGGCCCGCCGGCTCAAAGTTGCAAGTGCGAATTTTCCGCTCACGGGCACCAGGGGGGTGCGAAACGACCACCATTCAACCCGAAATAAGTAATATAACCATTCCAATGACTCCGAAGCTGTTCAGTTAAGGTAAAAAAAGTTACTTAGTTCACCTTTAAATGATGCAATACTGCAATGTTAAATATCATGTCAATTGAGCATGGCATTAATGTGGCATAGATATACTTGACTGACACAACAGCAGGAGTTTAATGGTGACTGTTTTGTGTAAAGATGGACAGCATCACCTAACTGTAAACATTAAACCTTGGCATGTCGTCAACAACAACAACAATAATAGTAGTAGTAGTAGTAATATTAATAATAAGTTAATAAGTTCAAAAGTTTGGGGTTAGTAAGACTATTTTTTTGTTTAAATGTTTTTGAAATGTTTGGCTGCATTTGTTTTGTTTTCAAAAAAAAAAAAAAATTTAAAGGTAGTGTATATATTATTAAAATATCACAAAAGTGCAAAAACAGTGTGGGATGAATTACATGCCAAATCCTTAAAGTCCACCTGTGCTTTTACCAAGTTTTTAATGTTGTTTATATGTCTATGTGGTGTTTTTAATATGCTTTAAGACAAACCATGTGTAAATTCATAAGTCAACATAAAACGTTATTTGAAATCTCTGGTGTTTCTGACGCCACAAACTACCTTGTAACCAATCAGATCAACGTGTGATCGTCAACCAGTGGATCTCTGAGCTGAGTGAGTGAGTGGAGGCGGGGCTCATTTGCATATTCATAGAACCGCGTATACTAAATGAGGCAAGGGTATCGAGTTACAAGCTATTTTAAGGAAAAGACTTTTAAATATGTCATTTTGGTGATCAAAGGTGAGTTTTAAAGGATGAAATTATTGACTACAGGGGGACGTTAATACTTTCAAAACATGAACAATTACACATTAATGGTCTCACTGATGCCTCAGCAATCACCACTAAAAATCATGATTATTATTTGTGTTATTCACACACTCAAATAATGTTAAAACAAAGCTGATCATATCCAGGGTTCGTGACCTCTGCACCTTCTCACAACTGGGAGAGAATTGCTTGCATAAATAAAATAAAATAAAAAAGCCACCAGGCAGGAAAAGTTTAAATTGAAGTCACTTTAAAGTGTGTTGCACTACAGATTTGGTTGTAAAATTCTAAGTATGAAGCTCATTTGCTCGTAGACTCCGTTCAAAATGACTTGTCCAGATTTTCTGCATGACTGCACCCTCCATGACGATCAACTTGCAACACTTCATTAAAGTCAGCCGTCAGAAGGAAGTGGCCCGGCCGTTCTCCAAAACAAAACCCTGGGTTTCAGCACAACTGGCTGTGATGAGCATCAACACCAGTTAGCCTAACAGACACTCTCCAAAACCTCAGGGGTGCCATAGAGCTGTGGCAATATTTACACGTCAATCTTCAGGAGGGGCGCGAGTTTCCTCTTCACTCAAAACGGCCCACTCTTGGCCAAACAACCGGGCCCAGTGTTTATGTTTACGCCCGGGACCCTCATCCGTACCTCCGAGAGCCAGCGGCATCCACACAGATACCGTTTTTTACAAGTCACAGAAAATATTTTGGTAAGCTAAAGCGGCTTGAGAGAAAAACAAACAGCCGAGGAGAGGCACACATGATATTAGAGGACTCGCTAAGTGTTTGGGTCGGAGGGACGAAAGGACGGGGTGCAAGGGTCAGGAGACTCTGGGGTCGAGGTCGGGAGTTTGAGAGCATAAATCAAAGCTGTCCGGCTAATGATGGCGGGACGGGTTTGATCAGCCCGGATCACATGTGACTGGCGTCTGGGGGAAGTCGTCACTCTCAATAAGAGCACAATGGTCTTACGGGCCGAGCTGTCGAAGCCAAGCACCTCAGGAGAAGAGAAGTGGGCGAAAGTTTGATGTATTAATGTTTTGGAAAGAAGTCTCTCGTGCTCAGTGCATTTGTTTGATGGAAAATACATTAAACCGTAATATTGTGAAATATTACTAGGCTATTGTTTAAAATAACTGTTAATATATTTTAAAATGTAATTTATTCCTGTGATGGCAAAGCTGTGAAGCTGATTTCTGAAGGATCATGTGACACTGAAGACTGGAGTAATGATGCTGGAAATTCAGCTTTGCATCACAGGAATAAATGACATTTTAAAATATATTCAAATAGAAAACAGTTATTTTAAAATGTAAAACTATTTCACAATTTCACTGTTTTTTTCTGTATTTTAAATGCAGAACTCGTGACCATAAGAGACTTTTTTAAAACATCGTTTGATGGGTAGACTAGCCTACATTCATTTTTTGCTACACCAAGAATCCATCGGGAAATTGGGAGAAGAGCATTTTGTCATAAAGCTCCTACGGACTGGAATAACCTCCCATTGTCACTGAAATCTCTCACATCTTTACATTTATTTAAATCAGCACTATTTGCATATTTAAAGACACCATGTACATGTTTTAATTAAGGATTATTTTTCTCAGCTTATATTGTAGTAAATATTGGGCTCATTTGAAAGCTGTAATGTCATGTGAACAGCCTATGAGGCCTTATTACTTAATTTTTATTTATTTATTTATTTATTTATTTGTTTGTTTGATTGATTGATTGATTGATTGATTGATTGATTGATTATTTGATTATTTAATTTTTATTTTTGTCAATGTAAACCATGTAATTTATTGTATAATTTGGGGAGGTGGTGGGTCTTAGGGGGGAACATGCTGTGAAAGATGTCCTGTTGAGTTTGGTCTTTATTTTTGTGTTGTTTTTCTTTTTTCTTTTTATATGTGTTATTGTGTATTGTCATGTTTTGAGCATGTGTGGCTCTTGTTGTTATTGCAATCAGTGATTGAAAGGACCCCCTTGAAAATGAGATGGTACATCTCAAGGGGCTATCCAAAATAAAAGAATAAAGAATAAAGAATACTTTGAAACAAATTTCACTCAGAAATTGCAAGTAAATTTCACAAATAATTACAAAGAAACTGCAAGTAACACATTGAAATTTTGAAGAAGAAAAACTGAAAACAGCATTTTCTTGTATTCACAACTTTGAAAAATTCCCTTTGGAATTATAAGTCTCTGCATGCACAAAATCTTGATTGAATTTACCATAAATTCAGGAAAATATGCATTTGGCCTTTGATGCGATTTGCAAAAAATGTGCTTCCCATAAGCTGATCTTGCAACAGCAAGAAGGATGCAAAATGAACTCCCATCCGCTAACGGATTAGTGCGATCTAATATGTTAACGAGACACCTGGCATCACCGCCGCCGAAGAACCCGTCAGGCCTTCCCAAATATTTTTCAGGCCTGCGAGCAGAATAACAGACGGCGAGACGCATCCAACACGGGATCAGATCTAAATGAGGAGCGAGTGTGCAATCATTTAGCGCTGCGAGTCGATGACCTACAGAACGTTGCCGGTCTTCTCGCTCTGTTCTGTCATCAAACTGCCGCTCACCGTTGAGCCCGGCAAGAAATGTTGCTCCGCCGGGGGCCATAAAGGCTATCAATTCTGTTTTGTTTTATTCTCTGCTGATCCACTTCAGTAAGGAAGACTCCCCTGTAGTGACATTGCTCCTGTCCGTTGCCAGGATCAACAACGGTTTCAACTGCGTCTATTGACCCTTTGATGGCCCCACCCTAGAGTCCAATTTTGGTTTCTACACCCTCCAGCTCCTCCGCCAGCTCTGAAAGTAGACCTTCTCCATTCTCCACCCCATTTCTCTCGCAGTTTCTGTCTGAGTAACTCAATCCCTCCAGTTTGCCTTTATTTTCCAGAGATGAATTGTTTTGCCAGTGCTATTACAAGTGCAATGAGTTGGCAAAATATTTTCGTTTCAGTCGTGGAACTTCCCTCCCATTCTCCCTCTTACCTGTCGATGACACCGGCGAAATTTACAACTATTGGATCATCTGAGCGACGGAGAAGAGAGAAAATAAATTCTCGGGCGAATGGAAACCATACCTCTGCGTTATTGAGGAAAGCGCAGGCCGTGATGCCTGACATAAATCACCTGGTGTTTTCTCTTGTCAGAGGACTGTTTATAGTGCAGCCTTCCTTTACAAATTCAATGAGATCGAGAATCATTTATCATTTTCCATGCATGGGATGAAAAGGAACTCCTGGAAGAATGAAATTATAGGCCAATGGCATGAGGATGACACATGGGAGACACCGGGAGGCTGGATGAGGGATGGAAGCACATCTGAGCCAAGAGACGGTAGAGCGATGGACCCGTCAGTCCGGGTTGTAATGACGAAGTTATGACCTCGAGATCAAAGTGGAGGAACAGGACAAAAATGCATTCTTAATAAGCCCAACTTTAAAAAAAAATATAGACTTTATTATTAATGGGCTTGAGAGAAACACGTCGGCTCATTACGGCAAAACAAATGTTGCATTGCATGAATAGGCTACATTTCCTATCTGGCGCACTCAAACCACTGCTTGCTTTTTGAATTAGTGACATGTCATTATAATGGGGGCTTTTCGGCTAATAATTCTGAGATGAAACTCATGCCTTGATATGCAGAGCACCGTCCGTATTCATCTGTGAGGAATGTGAGGTCATTAGTATCAGGGCTTGTACTGGACAGGTATGGAAATCCCCTGCTAAGCATTATGGACAACTTCCGCATTCCTCGCTGACAGCATGATTTTCCCTCGGGAATTCTTTAGGCCATAATTTAACATTATTTATGTCGAATGGCAATGAACACTAAGCTGTGTCATTCTGTTAATGTTTATCAAACTACATAAAAACCCAGATGGTTTGATAAAGTCACAAACGCACACCGTAAAAACTTTTTTACAACTTAAAAAAAAAAAAAAAAAAAAAAATTTGCAGGGCTTTTTTGAGTTAGGCTACTTTACGAAATTATTTGAAGTCAATATTTTGATGTTGCCATGTATATGTATATGTATGCATGTATGTATACATGAAATTGCAACATCAAAATATTGACCTCAAATAATTTCGTAAAGTAGCCTATATATATAAATATACAAAAAATATTCAGACACCATGTATAATTTTTGATTTTTTTTTTTTACTAGTGGGTGCACTTAGTTCATTTATGTAAGTTATGGTAACAAAGTGTCTGAATTAATTTTGGTTTGACTATTGGTTTGATATATATATTAACTAAATCTTTAGTTCGTTTTTTCAGCATTTTTTACTTGATCTACACTCTTAAAGCTTAAACTATGATGGACTCCATATTTTGATGAAACATCAAATGATCGAGTAAATATTAAAGCTGTGAAATCAATTTAGTATATTTAAATTTTAATATATAGGTCTGAATAAGTACATTTGTTACCATGAGAAGTGAATTTGAGTACACTGTAAGACTGAACGACTTAAAGTCCATCCATCATTATAATAATTTTTCTATTTAGACACATTTATTAAACTTACATACAACTTCTAATAAAGTCCAACTTCCAA